>JANFPS010000656.1:0-10726 GCA_024703675.1 Drosophila nebulosa | reverse complement strand
TTTGGGGCAGGGCAAAGTTGAGTTTAGCCGGGATCGAACAAGGTTCGCCAGATTTTCCTTTTTTTACACAGTCACGATTTATTTTAAAAAGGCTTTTACAATGAGTTTTTAGGTTGAATGACAAATGAAGGTAAACGGTGAGCTACTAACGATACATGCTCTTTGTGATAGCCAAAATTGGGGCAAAGTTGAGCACGGCAAAGTTGAGTTTTTTGCGGGATCAAAATAGGTTGCAGTTTTCTTAATTTTTACAAAGTCACGTTTTTTTTTTTAAAAAGTGGGTTAAAAATGAGTTTTCTGGGTTTGAATGAAAAAATGAAGGAAAACTGGATGAGTTAATAATATACTTTGCTTTGTGTGATCGCCCCAATTTTGGCAAAGTTAGGCACGGTAAAGTTAAATTTTTGCCGGGATCGAACATAGGTTTCGCCAGATTTCTCAATTTTTAAAAAGCACTTTTTTTTTTTTTGAAAAGGGGGTTCAAAAGGGTTTTTCTGGTTTGAAACAAATGAAGGGAAAAGGGATGAGTACTAATGATAACCCCTTTGTGTGATCGCCCCAAATATTGGCAAAGTTAGAGCACGGAAAATTTGAGATTTTGCCGGGATCAAACATGGTTTGCCAGTTTTTCAAAATTTTTTTACAAAGCACGTTTTTCTCGAAAAGGGGTTCAAAATAAGTTTTTGGGTTTTGAAATGACAAATGAAGGAAATGGAGAGCTACTAAATGAAATTTGCTTTTTGGATGTCCCAAATTGAAAAAAGTTGAGCACGGTAAAGTTGAGTTTTTGCCGGGACGAAACATGGTTCGCCAGTTTTTCTCAATTTTTACAAACCCACGTTTTTTTTTTTTAAAAAAGTGGGTTCAAAATGGTTTCGGGTTTGAATGACAAAGAAGGTAAACTGGATGAGCTACAAACTGATTACATCGCTTTGGTGATCGTCCCAATATTGGCAAATTTAAGGCACGGCAAAGTTGAGATTTTCCCGGGATCGAACATAGGTTTGCAATTTCACAATTTTTACAAAGTCACGATTTTCTCGAAAAGTGGGTTCAAAATGAGTTTTCTACGTTTGAATGACAAATGAAGGTAAACTTGATGAGCTACCAACTGATACATTGCTTTTTGTGATCGTCCCAACATTGGCATAGTTAAGCCGGCACAAGTTGCAGATTAGACCGGGATCGACATTTAGGTTCGCCAGATTTCTCAATTTTTACACAGTCACGATTTATTTTTTGAAAAGTGCGTTCACAATGAGTTTTTTAGGTTTGAATGACAAATGAAGGTAAACTGGATGAGCTACTAACTGATACACTGCTCTTTGTGATAGTCCAAATATTGGCAAAGTTAGAGCACGGCAAAGTTGAGATTTTGCCGGGATCAAACATAGGTTCGCCAGATTTCTTAATTTTTACAAAGTCACGATTTTTTTTTTGAAAAGTGGGTTCAAAATGAGTTTTCTAGGTTTGAATGACAAATGAAGGTAAACTGATGAGCTACTAACTTTTACATTGCGTTTGGGATGTCCCAATATTGGCAAAGGTTAGAAGCACGGTAAAGTTGAGATTTGCCCGGACGGAACATAGGTTCGCCAGATTTCTCATTTTTTACAAAGTCACGATTTTTTTTGAAAAGTGGGTTCAAAATTGGAGTTTCTAGGTCTGAATGACAAATGAAGGTAAACTGGATGAGCTACTAATGATACACATCGCTTTTGTGTGATCGTCCCAATATGCAAAGTTAGAGCACGGCAAAGTTGAGATTTGCCGGGATCGAACATAGGTTGCCAGATTTCACACTTTTTACAAAGTCACGATTTTCTCGAAAAGGGGGTCCAAAAATAAGTTTTTAGGTTTGAATGACAAATGAAGGTAAACTGGCTGAGCTACTAATGAGACATTGCTTTTTGTGATCGTCCCAATATTGACAAAGTTAGAGCACGGTAAAGTTGAGATTTTGCCGGGATCGAACATAGGTTCGCCAGATTTCTCAATTTTTACAAAGTCACGATTTTTTTTTTTGAAAAGTGGGTTCAAAATGAGTTTTCTAGGTTTGAATGACAAATGAAGGTAAACTGGATGAGCTACTAACTGATACATCGCTTTGTGTGATCGTCCCAATATTGGCAAAGTTAGAGCACGGTAAAGTTGAGATTTTGCCGGGATCGAACATAGGTTTGCCAGATTTCACATTTTTACAAAGCCCACGATTTTCTCGAAAAGTGGGTTTCAAAATGAGTTTCTAGGTTTGAATGACAATGAAGGTAAACTGGAATGAGCTACTAACTGATACATTGCTTTTTGTGATCGTCCCAATATTGCAAAGTTAGAGCACGGCAAGTTGAGATTGTGAGGTTTTGCCGGGACGACATAGTTTTCCGCCAGATTTCCCGCAATTTTGCATAGTCACGATTTCTCGAAAAGTGGTTTAAAATGAGTTTGCTAGGTTTGAATGACAAATGAAGGTAAACTGGATGAGCTACTAACTGATACATTGCTTTTTGTGATCGTCCCAATATTGGCGAAGTTAGAGCACGGCAAAGTGGAGATTTTGCCGGGATCGAACATAGGTTCGCCAGATTACTTAATTTTTGCAAAGTCACGATTTTCTCGAAAAGTGGGTGTCCAAAGGTAAACTGCTTATCTACTAACTGATACAATGCTTTTTGTGCGTCGCGCAATATTGGCAAGTTCGACCCGGCAAAGGGAGGTTTTGCCGGGATCGAACATAGGTGCGCCAGATTTCACCAAATTTTTGCAAAGTCACGATTTTCCTCGAAAAGTGAGTTTAAAATGATTTAGCTAGTTTGAATGACATGAAGTAAACTGGATGAGCTACTACCTGATACATTTGCTTTTTGTGATCTTCCCAAAATTGGCAAAGTTTGAGCACGGCAAAGTTCAGATTTTGCCGGGTTCGTCAGATTTCTCAATTTTTGCAAAGTCACGATTTTCTCGAAAAGTGGGTTTAAAAAGTAAACTGGATGAGCTACTAACTGATACATTGCTTTTTGTGATCGTCCCAGTATTGGCAAAGTTAGAGCACGGCAAAGTTGAGATTTTGCCGGATCGAACATATGTTAGCCGGAATTTCTCAATTTTTACAAGTCACGATGTTTCTCGTAAAGTGGGTTTCAAAATGAGTTTTGTAGGTTGAATGACCAATTAAGGTAACTGTATGAGCTACTACTGATACATTGCTTTTTTGTGATCGTCCCCAGTATTGGCAAAGTAAGAGCATTGCAAAGTTGAGATTTTGCCGGGATCGAATATAGGTTTGTCCAGATTTTCTCATTAGTACCATGGTCACGATTTTTTCTCTCTGAAAAGTGGGTTTTCAAAATGAGTTTTCTAGGTTTGAATGACCAATGAAGGTAAACTGGATGAGCTACTAACTGATACCTTTCTTTTTGGTGATCGTCCCAATATGGCTGCGAAGTTTAGAGCACGGCAAAAGTTTGAGATTTTGCCGTGTTCGCCAGATTACTTTAATTTTTTTTGCAAAATCACGATTTTTTCTCGAAAAGTGGTTCAAAGTAACTGGATGAGCTACTATGATACAGTGCTTTTTGTGATCGTCCCAATATTGGCAAAGTGAGAGCACGGCATAAGGTGAGGTTTTGCCGGATCGAACATAGGGATTTCGCCAGATTTCCCAGATTTTTTGCTTGCAAAGTCACGAAATTTTCTCGAAAGTGGTTTTAAATGAGTTTGCTGGGTTTGAAATTGACAAATGAATGTAAACGGCTGAGCTACTAACTGATACCTTGCTTTTTGTATCGTCCCAATACTGGCGAAGGGGGTTAGAGAACGGCAAAGTGGGGGAGATTTTTGTCGGGGATCGAACATAGATTCGCCAGATTACTCAATTTTTGCAAAAGTCAACGATTTTCTCGAAAAGTGGGTTTTCAAAAGGTAAACTGGAATGAGACTACTAACTGGATACATGCGTTTCTGAATTGTCCCCAGGATTGGCAAAGTTCTGGCACGGCAAAGTTGAGATTTTGCCGGGATCGAACATAGATTCGCCATATTTCTCAATTTTCGCAAAGTCCCGATTTCTCGAAAAGTGGTTTTCAAAATGAGTGTTTTTGTAGTGTTGAAAATGACAAATGAAGGTAAACTTGATGAATCTACTAACTGATACATTGGCTTTTTTTGTATATCGGCCTAAATATTGGGCAAAGGTAATGTTTTTGATGCACGATGCACAAATATTTGAGATTTTGTGCCGGGATCGACAAATGGTGCGCCAGATTCTCAATTTTTGGCAAAGTCAGCTTTTCTCGAAAAGTGGTTCAAAATGATTTTTCTAGGTTTGAATGAAAAGGAGGTAACGGATGAGCTACAACTGATACATTGCTTTTTTGTGATCGTCCCAATATTGGCAAAGTTAGAGCACGGCCAAAGTTGAGTATTTTTTGCCGGCATCGAACTAGGTTGCCAGATTTCCCAATTTTTGCCAAGTCACGATTTTCTCGAAAGTGGGTTTAAAATGAATTTTGCCTAGGTTTGAATGACAAATGCAGGTACACCTGGCTGAGCTACTACTGATACATTGCTTTTTGTGATCGCCCAATATTGGCGAAGTTGAGCACGGCCAAAGGGTGGAAATTTTTTGCCGTATCGAACAAGTTCGCCAGATTTCTCAATTTTTGCAAAGTCACGATTTTTCTCGAAAAAGTGGGGTTCAAAAGGTAAACTGATGAGCTACTTACTGATACATTGCTGTTTGTGGATTGTTCCCAGTATTGGCAAAGTTAGAGCATCGGCAAAGTTTGAGATTTTGCCGGATCGAAAATAGTTTCGCCATATTTCTCAATTTTTTGCAAAGTCACGATTTTTCTGTCGAAAAGTGGTTTCAAAATGATTTGTAGGTTTCGTGACAATGACAAATGAAAGTAATACTTATGGAATTAGCTAACTAACGATACATTGCCTTTTCGTGATCGTCCCAATATTGGCGAAGTTAGAGCACGGCAAAGTGGAATTTTGCCGGGGATTCGAACATATGTTCGCCAGATTTCTCACATTTTTTGCAAAGCCACGATTGTTCTCGTAAAAGTTGGGTTCAAATAAGGTCAACTGGATGAGGCCTACTAACTGATACCATTGCTTTTTGTGATCGTCCCATATGGCAAAGTTTAGAGCACGGCACAAGTTGAGTTTTTGCCCGGGATCGCACTAGGTTCGCCAGATTTCCATTTTTGGCAAAGTCACGATTTTCTTCTCTCGAAAAGTTACGCTTCAAAATGAGTTTTCCTAGGTTTTGAATGACAAATGAAAGGTAACTGGATGAGCTTACTAACTGATACCATGCTTTTTTTGTGGATCGTCCCCAATATTGGCGAATTTTAGGGGCACAGGCAAAGGTTGTGAGGATTTGTCGTGGGATCGAACATAGGTTTCGCCAGATTACTCAATTTTTTGCAAAGTCCGATTTTCTCTCGAAAATGGGTTCAAAAGGTAAACTTGATGCGGCTACTAACTGAATACATTCATGTTCTTTTGTGATCGTCCCATATTGGCAAAGTTAGAAGCAACCGGCAAAGGTGAGGTTTGGCCGTGGGGTAACTTCAAGCAACATATGTTCGCCAGATTTCCCCATTTTTGCAAAGTCCGATTTTCTCTGAAAAGTGGGTTTCAAAATGGGTTTTCTAGGTTTGAAATGACAAATTAACGTTACTAGATGAGCTTTCTTACTGTACATTGCTTTTTGTAATCGTCCCCAATATTGGCAAAGTTTAGAGCCGGCACTGTTGAGATTGTTGCCGGAATCTGAAGGATATGTTCCCATTTTTTCCAATTTTTTGCAAAGTCACGATTTTTTCTCGAAACAGTTGGTTTAAAAATAAAAAGTGATTTTTTGCCTAGGTTTTGAATGACAAATGAAAGGTAATAGCTGGTGTGTGAGCTATCTATAACATGATACATTGACTTTTTGTGATCGTCCCAATATTGGCTAAGAAGTGAATGCAGCATCAGGCATTTTTAAGTGGAGTTTTAATAACACATTGAGTTTGCTAGTGTCGGTTTGTGTAATTGACAAATGTATGGTTACAACTGGCTGAGCTCTCAACTAAGTTGACATTGATTTTTTTTGAGGTGATCTTTGCCCAGATAGTGGCAAGTTTCAAGCACGGGGTGCAACAGTTGAGGTTATTTTGCCGGGATCATAACATAGCTTTGCCCAAGATTTGCTCAATTTTTACAAAGTCTAGCTATATGTTTACTCGGAAAAGTTGGGTTTCAAAACGTTAACGGAATGAGCTACTAGAACTGATGGACATTGCTTTTTTGTAATAGTCCTCAAAATATGCTAAATAGTTAGAGCAACGGGCAAATAGTTGAGGATTGTTGCCGGGATCGATACATGGAGTGTTCGCCAGATTTCTCATTTTTGTCAAAGTCACATGAACATTTTTCTCAGTTTGAAAAGGGGTTTCAAAATGAAAGTTATTGTAGGTTTTGAATGACAATATTAAGGTGAAACTACATGTGAGTACTTACCTATACCTGATACATCTGCTTTTTTGTGATCGTCCAAATATTGGACGAAAGTTATGGAGCCTTAACCGGCAAAGTGGATGATTTTGCCGGGATTCGGACGGGACATAGGTTTCGCCAGATTACTCCAATTTTTGCAAAGTCCGATTTTTTCGGGAAAAGTGGTTTCAATAAGGTAACTGGAGTGAGTGGGCCGTTAGCGGTGTAAACTAGTTGCTAACTCAATCATCTTACTGCGCTAGTTCAATGTAAGTTTTAGATTTGGTGTGGTGCTCCCTGTGTGCGGGGGTGTGGCATAAACTGATAGCAGCACGCGTTGGTCTAGTCCAGTTGAGGAGGCGACGGGATATACATTCGTGTTGCTCCGTGGGGGACACACACTACACGTGGAACATAGGTTCGCCAGATTCTCAATTTTTGCAAAGTCACATTTTCCCCCTCGAAAGGTGGTTTCCAAAATGAGTTTTGTAAGTTTTGAATGACAAATGAAGCAAACTGGATGAGCTACTACTGTACCTTTTAGCTTTTTGTGATCGTCCCAATTATTGGCAAGTTCGAGCACGGCAAAGTTGAGATTTTGCCGGTCAGAAAATAGGTTCGCCAGATTTCTCAATTTTTGGCAAAGTCACGATTTTCTTGCGGAAAAGTGGGTTCAAAATGAGTTTTCTAGGTTTGAATGACGAATGATGAAGGTAAAACTGGAATGGAGCTACGTAACTGATATATTGCTTTTTGTGATCGTCCCCAATATTGGCAAAGTTAGAGCACGGCAAGGTGAGGTTTTGCGGGATCGAACATAGTTTCGCCATATTTCCCCATTTTTTGCAAATCACGATTTTTCTCGAAAAGTGTGGTTTAAAATAGTTTTGCTATGTTTTTAATGACAAATGAGTAAACTGAATGAGCTAGCTAACTGATACATTGCTTTTTGTGGATCGTCCCATATTGGCAAAAGTTATAGCACGGCAAGTTGAGATTTTGCCGGGATCGAACATAGGTTCGCCAGATTTCTCAATTTTTGCAAAGTCACGATTTTCTCGAAAAGTGGGTTCAAAAGGTAAACTGGATGAGCTACTAACTGATACATTGCTTTTTGTTATCGTCCCAATATTGGCAAAGTTAGAGCACGGCAAAGTTAGGTTTTGCCGGAACGGAACTATAGGTAGAGCTACTAACTGATCATTGCCTTTTTGTTGTCGTCCCAATATTGGCAAAGCTAGAGCACGGCAAAGGTGAGGTTTTTGCCGGGGATCGAACATAGGTTCCCAGATTATTTCCCAATTTTTTGCAAAGTCCCGATTTTTCTCCGAAAGTGGTTTAAAATGAGTTTGCTAGGTTTTGAATGACAAGTAAGGTAAAACTGTATAGCTACTTAACTGATACACTTGCTTTTTGTGATCGTCCCAATATTGGCCAAGAGAGTTAAGCACACGGCAAAGTTGAGATTTGCCGGGGATCGAAAATAGGTTCGCCAGATATCTCAATTTTTGGCAAAGTCCACATTTTCTCGGAAAATTGGGTTTAAAAATGAGTTTTCTAGGTTGAAATGACAAATGAAGGTAAACTGGATGAGATACTAACTGATACATTGCTTTTGGTAATCGTCCCATATTGGCGAAGTTAGAGCCTGCAAGTGGGAGATTTTGCCGGGATCGTGGAAAATAGGTTCGGCCAGATTACTTAATTTTTTTGTGCAAAGTCACGATTTTCTCGAAAAGTGGGTTCAAAAAGTAAACTGTATGAGCTACTAACTGATACATTGCTTTTTGTGATCGTCCCAATATTGGCAAGTTAGAGCACGATCAAAGTGAGGTTTTTTGCCTGTATCGAAAACCATAGGTTCGCCAGATTTCCCCATTTATGCGAAGTCACGATTTTCTCGAAAGGTGGGTTTAAAAATGAGTTTGCTAGGTTTTGAATGACAAATGAAGGTAAACTGGATGAGCTACTGAACTGATACATTAACTTTTTGTGATCGTCCCCAATATTGGCGAATTAGAGCACGGCGAAGTGGAGATTTTGCCGGGATCGAACATAGGTTCGCCAGATTACTTAATTTTTGCAAAGTCACGGTTTTCTCGAAAAGTGGGTTCAAAAGGTAAACTGGATGAGCTACTAACTGATACATTGCTTTTTGTGGAAATCGTCCCAATATTGGCAAGTTTAGAGGCACGGCAAGGTGAGGGTTGGAACGGTAATCAACATAGGTTCGCCAATTTCCCCATTTTTTGCAAAAGTCACGATTTTCTCGAAAAGTGTGGGTTTAAAAATGAGTTGCTAGTTTGAATGACAAATGGAAGGTAACTGGATGAGGCACTAACTGATACTTGCTTTTTTTGTGATTCGTCCCAATATTGGCGCAGTTAGAGCCGCAAAGTTTGAAGATTTTGCCGTGATCGAAAATAGGTTCGCCAGATGTTCTCAATTTTGCAAAGTCACGATTTTCTCAAAAAGTGGGTTTAAAAAGTAAACTGGATGAGCTACTAACTGATACATTGCTTTTGTGACGTCCCAAGTAATTGGGGCAAAGTTAGAGCACGGCAAAAGGTGAGATTTTTGCCGGGAATCGAACTTAGTCGCCGGATTTCTCAAGTTTTTAATAAAAGTCAACGATTTTTCCTCGTAAAAGTGGTTTGCAAAATTAGTTTTGTAGTTTGAAAATGACAAGAAGGTAAAACTGGATGAGCAACTAACTGATACATTGCTTTTTTGTGATCGTCCCAGTATTGGGCAAAGTTAGGCACGGGCAAGTTGAGATTTTGCCAGGGTAATCGAATATAGGTTCGCACAGATTTCTCAATTTTTACAAAGGTCACGAATTTTTCTCGAAAAGTGGTTCAAAATAGGTTTTTCTAGGTTTGAAAATAGACGAAATGAAGGGAGAACTGGATGAGCTACTACTGATATATTGGCTTTTTGTGATCGTCCCAATATTGGCGAAGGGTTAGAGCCCGGCAAAGTTGAGATTTTGCCCGGGGATCGAACATAGGTTCGCTCAATTACTTAATTTTTGCAATAATCACGATTTTCTCGAAAGTGGGTTCAAAAGGTAAACTGGGATGATCTATATCTGATACAAAATTGCTTTTGTGATCGTCCCAGTATTGGCAAAGTGATAGCAACGGGCAAAGGTGAGGTTTTGCCGGAATCGAAATAGGTTTCGCCAGAATTTCCCCATTTTTTGCAAAGTCACGATTTTTCTCGAAAAGTGGTTTTAAAATGAGTTTTGCTAGTTTGAATGGAACAATGAAGGTAAACTGATGAGCTACTACTGATTACATTGCTTTTTTTGTGTCGTCCCCATATTGGCGAAGTTAGAGCACGGGAAAGTGGTATTTTGCCGGGATCGAACAATGTTTCGCCCGCCAGAATTACTTAATTTTTGCAAAGTCACGATTTTCTTAAAAAGTGGGTTTAAAAGGTAAACTGGATGAGCCTAACTAACTGATACATTGCTTTTTTTTTGGTGTCTGTCCCATATTGGCAAAAATTCAAGCACGGCAAAGTTTTGAGATTTTTGCCGGGATCGAACATAGCGTTTGCCAGATTTCCTCATTTTTTACCAAAAGTGCAACATTTTCTCGAAAAGTGGGGTTCAAAACGGTTAACTGGATGACTACTCAACTGATACATTGCATTTTTGTGATCGGGTCACAGTATTGGCAAAGTTAGAGCACGGCAAAGTTGAGATTTTTGCCGAGATCGAAACATAGGTTCGCCAGATTGTCTCAATTTTTTACAAAGTCACGAATTTTCTCGAAAAGTGGGTTCAAAACGGTAAACCTGGATGAGCTACTAACTGAATACATTCTTTTTGTGATCGTCCCATTATTGGCAAGGTTTTAGAGGACGGACTCAAGTTGAGATTTTTGCCGGGATCGGACATAGTTTCGCCAGATTTCTCAATTTTTTGCAAAGTCACGTTTGCTCCTAAAGTGTTTCCAAATGAGTTTGTAGGTTTGATGACAATGAAGGGGTAACTGGATGAGCTACTAACTGGATCTTGCTTTTTGTGATCGTCCAACTATTGGCAAAGTTAGAGCACGGCAAAGTTGAGATTTTTTGCCGGGATCGAACATAGGTTCGTAATATTACTCAACTTTTTAGCAAGTCACGAGTTTCTCGAAAAGTGGTTCAAACAAAAGGTAAACTGATGAGCTTACTAAACTGATACATTGCTGTTTGTGATTGCCCAATATTGGCAAAGGTTAAGCAC
>JANFPS010000654.1:0-10777 GCA_024703675.1 Drosophila nebulosa | reverse complement strand
TTGGGCGGGCACCAGACGCCCCCCAAGGGGCCCTGTTAAAGGTTTTTAAAGTGATATTCAAAAAGGCCCGGATATGGCCCTGTTTGTTTTTTTTCGCACTACCTCCCGAGGGGAGTGGGTAATTACGCCCCGGCCTTTTCCTAGATGTGGTACCCGTTTCTCGGCCCCCTCCCCGGGAATCGAACCCTGTTTCCCCGGGGTTCCCCGTTGAAACCCAGGGTAGTCCTGATATCCCATAAAAAGTTGATAGGGCAGCTTTTGGGAAAATCTGTCGTCGGTTTACAAGACCATACGATCGCTTTTTCTAGATTTAAACCCAATATAACATCAAATGATCGCTTGGTTTTACCCTAAAAAAAGCCAGCCCCAAAAGGCCCGGGTTTTAATTGCTTATTAGCTCTAGAATTACCACATTTTCCCAAGAACTTTTAACGATCTAAGGAACCATAACTGATATAATAGCCTTTTGCGGTTTTTTTTAATTCGGTTATTTTAGACAGCAGGTTTAATTTGAGAAAAGCTAAACTACGGCAGGAAAACCGAAAATGATTTTTTTACGTGTTGTTTTAAACATATTAAATGTAAAAAAACACAGTTTTCGAAAATTTAATGATATTTTGAATACATTTTTTTTAATAAAATAAACAAAAATTTTTGTTGCGACATTTTACGAATACGGCCATTTTTAATAGCTTTCATTTTTTTCGTTTTTTTTCCAAAATTTTTATAATGTTTTTTTCAATTTTATTTTTTTTTAAAATAATTTCTTTTTTTTTTTAAAAAAATTTTTAAATTTTTGGGGGGTATAAATTTTTAAAAAAACCAAATAAAAAAAATTTTTTTTCCAAAATTTGTTTTTTAAAATTTGTTTTATTTAATTTTAATTCAAAAAAAAAATTTTCTTTGTTTTAAATAATTTTTAAAATTTAAAATCCCAAAAAAAGCCTTTTAAGGTGATAAATTTTTAAGAAAAACCAAAAACTTTTTTACAACAAACCCCCCTGGTGCGTTTATGAAAAGTACCTTTTTATTGAAAAAAATGTTAAAATTTTTTAAATTTAAAAATTTTAGTTTAATTAAAAAAAAAATTTTCGGATTTTACTAGCAAAAAAATAAAGTGGGTTTTTTTTTTTCTTTGGGTTCTATAAAAAAATAGGAAACCCCATAATTTTGGACAATCTCGAAAGATCAGTTTGAAGGACCTAAAAACCTCATGAAAAAAATCCTTAAAGCTTTTAAGGCCCTATAAATAAATTAAGACATTGCCAGTTTTTAATAAATATACAAGTAAGACATCTATGATATAATACGCACTTAGCTCAAGGGGAGGGTAGTTATACAGAAATGTCAGCCTATGTATAATATGAAGTCAATTAAATCTTATAAAAGCTTAAGTTTTTTAAAAATCTAGAAAAATTTAGTTTATTCAAACATAAAGGGATTTCGGAACTGTGTCACAAAACATCTTATGGTTGTTAAGTTTGTCAGTTGTTAACATGAAATGTTTCGTACATATGTATATATAATAAAAACTCCTCTAAACTTTAAAATTTAAGGGTATTTTAAATACCATGCGAAAATTTTATTTTGGGGTGGTACCTTCAAACATAAGGATTCGTTTTTGAGACTTGTGACACAAAACCCTACATATGAAAAAGGGTTGTTCATCTAGAAATTTAATGAAGAGCTGTCAAATTACAAAAAATGAACGATGGTGCCTTTTAAGGAGCTCCCTTGCTAATGAAAAAAATTTGGTTTGGATTTATGTGAATAATTTAATGGCGAGGGCCTTAAATGGTTCTGGTTTGTTTTCGCGGTCTCGATAAGTGTTCCTAAATTATGTTTCTATTTTTAAATAGACCAAGGGGAAAGAAACTTTATGTGTGTTTCCCATAATAAAAAGTCGAATAAATTTTATATAAACTAATTAAATTAATTACAAATGTCAAATATAAGTAATAATAAGCACAATATATGTGTATCGTGGTTTTACTTTATATTTTATCATCATGCAAATATATTAAATTTAAATTAAAATCAAAATTACAAAGTTTATTTGAATTATTTAAATAAACAAAATTAATCAAATGTGATAATATATTATGTAGTGCATATATAAAAATATTTTTTTAACCAAATTATTAATTATTATCATTATAAATGAAAAACGAAAATGAAGCTATTAAAATATGGCCGTATTCTTTAAAATGTCGCAACAAATATATATTTGTTTATTTTATTCAAAAATATATCGTATTGCCAAGTATCTTTAAATATGTCGAATACGTTGTGTTTTATACATTTTATATGTTATAAATCAACACGTAAAAAAAAATAACATTATTCTGGTGATCCTGCAGTAGTTATAGCTTGTCTCAAAGATTAAGCCATGCATGTCTAAGTACACACGAATTAAAGTGAAACGCAAAAGGCTCATTATATCAGTTTATGGTTCCTAGATCGTTAACAGTTACTTGGATAAATGTGGTAATTTAGGGGCTAAACATGCAATTAAAACACGGACCTTTTGGGACGTGGTGCTTTATTAGGCTAAAACCAAGCGATCATTTGATCGTTATATTGGTTGAACTCTAGATAACATGCAGATCGTATGGTCTTGTACCGAGACAGATCTTCAAATGTCTGCCCTATCAACTTGATGGTAGTATCTAGGACTACCATGGTTGCAACGGGTAACGGGGAATCAGGGTTCGATTCCGGAGAGGGGGGCCTGAGAAAAGGCTACCACATCTAAGGAAGGCAGCAGGCGCGTAAATTACCCACTCCAGCTCGGGAGGGTAGTGACGAAAAAATACCAATACAGGACTCATATCCGAGGCCTGAATTGGAATGAGTACACTTTAAATCCTTTAACAAGGCCCCAATTGGAGGGCAAGTCTGGTGCCAGCAGCCGCGGTAATTCCCAGCTCCAATAGCGTATATTAAAGTTTTTGCGGTTAAAACGTTGTAGTGAACTTGTGTTTCATACGGGTAGTACAACATACATTTGTAGTTAGTACTATCCCTTAGTATGTAAGCGTAATTACCGGTGGAGTTCTTATATGTAATTAAGAACTTGTACTTTTTTATATATTCCTCTATGTAAAAACCTGCATTAGTGCTCTTCATCGAGTGTTTTTGTGGGCCGGTAAAATTACTTTGAACAAAATTAGAGTGCTTAAAGCAGGCTTAAAATGCCTGAATATTCGTGCAAGGGATAATGAAATAAGACCTTGTTTGCTTTCTTTGGTTTCAGATCAAGAGGTAATGATTAATAGAAGCAGGTTTGGGGGCATTAGTATTACGACGCGAAGAGGTGAAATTCTTGGCCCGTGTAAGACTAAATTTAAGCGAAAGCATTTCCCAAAGATGTTTTCTTTAATCAAGAACGAAAGTTAGGGGTTTCGAAGGCGATCAGATCCCGCTAGTTCAAAACCATAACGATGCCAGCTAGAAATTTGGGTGTAGCTATTATGGCTCTCTCAGTCGCTCCCGGGGAAACCAAAGCTTTGGGCTCCGGGGGAAGTTGGTTGCAAAGCTGAAATTTAAAGAATTGACGGAAGGGCACAACCAGGAGTGGAGCCTGCGGCTAATTTGACTCAACACGGGAAAATTTTACCAGGTCGAACATAAGGTGTAAGACAGATTGATAGCTCTTTCTCGAATCTAGGGGGTGGTGGTGCATGGCCGTTCTTAGTTCGTGGAGTGATTGTTGGTTAATTCCCATAACGAAAGAGACTCAAATATATTTAAATAGATATCTTCAGGATTATGGTGTTGAAGCTTATTGCCTTCATTCATGGTGGCAGTAAAAGTTATTGTGTTGAATGGTTTATATAAGTTTGGAGCCGTACCTGTTGGTTTGTCCCATTATAAGGACACTAGCTTCTTAAATGGACAAATTGCGTCTTTGCAAAAATGAGATTGAGCAATAACAGGTCTGTGATGCCCTAGATGTCCCGGGCGCACGCGCGCTACAATGAAAGTATCAACGTGTATTTCCTAGACGAGAGGTCCGGGTAAACCGCTGAACCACTTCATGCTTGGGATTGTGAACTGAAACTGTTCACATGAACTTGGAATTTTCCAGTAAGTGTGGAGTCATTAACTCGCATTGATTACGTCCCTGCCCTTTGTACACACCGCCCCTCGCTACTACCGATTGAATTATTTAGTGAGGTCCCCCGGACGTGATCACTGTGACGCCTTGTGTGTTTCGGTTTTTTCGCAAAAGTTGACGAACTGATTATTAGAGGAAGTAAAAGTCGTAACAAGGTTACCGTAGGTGACCTGCGAAAGGCTCATTATTGTATGTTCCATCCGTTATTAAAACTTTTTAATAAAAAATAAAAATATATAATATATGAAAATGAAATGAAGAGAGAAACATAACGTAAATAATACAAAAATACAATAAGAAATAAAAGTACAATAAATACTTAATAAGAATTTAGCTCAAAAGTGGGTTTGAGTCAGAATACCTTTTACAAAAAAAAGCTAAAAAATAAAAAGTAAAAAATAAATACAAGCTACTAATGACAACCTAAAATCTGTATTTTTTACTTTAATGGTAAATGGCAGCAACATTTTATTGTATTATTATGTCTATGATTTTCCCATCGGATGTTGAATTTGAATATTTATATTATTTGCGTTATATGTACCATAATATACATGCGTTTCGTAATGGTATTGGCCATTATTGGTTGGGCATACATTGGTTAAAGCAACAACCCACATATACATATGTTGTACCTGTTTTGAGGTTAATGTTTACATAAATTGATCGTATACAATAAATTGTCAAACGTATATAAAAGTGTCGAATGTATTCAATCAATTATGTATAAACTAAGACATTTCGCAACAGTGTTTTGGGATAAAATTTATGAAGAATGATATATGCCAAGTAAAAAGGTGTATTTTAATTTCTTTCAATAAAAATATTTTTGAGTAATGAAATAAACAAACAAATATGAATCACTCTAAGCGGTGGATCCACTCGGCTCATGGGTCGATGAAGAACGCAGCAAACTGTGCGTCATCGTGTGAACTGCAGGACACATGAACATCGACATTTGAAACGCATATCGCAGTCCATGCTGTTTTGGTACTTTAATTAATTTTAGAGGCTGCTTTGGATACTATGGTGAGGGTTTTAAGACTATGCTAAATAAGTGTTTTTAAAATTTTACGAAATATTAAAGCATATGGGATAATTGGATATTTAATTTATATATATAATTCAAAAATATTAAAATAATTGAAACACATTGTCTCATTTGTATGAGAAAAACGAAAATGTATAAATTTCTTTTTTAAATCAAATAAACTGAGGAAGTCTAGCATAAAAAAATTGAAATTTTCATCTAGAATTGCCTCTTATTAATGATATGAAATGAAAAACAATGTCATGTTATTATTCTTCGAAAAAGGAAATATATAATGGGTTTTAATATATTAAATATATTTTTAGTGTATTTTTACAACCTCAACTCATATGGGACTACCCCCTGAATTTAAGCATATTAAGTAGGGGAGGAAAGAAACTAAACAAGGATTTTCTTAGTAGCGGCGAAGCGAAAGAAAATAGTTCAGCACTAAGTCACTTTGTCTTTATGGCAAAGGAGATGCCAGTGTATGGAACATCAATATTTTAGTATGAGAAATTAAACGATTAAGTCCCTTTTTAAAGAGGCCATTTACCCATAGAGGGTGCCAGGCCCGTTAAAACGTTAATGATTTCTAGATGGGGTTTCCAAAGAGTCGGTGTTGCTGATAGTGCAGCATAAGTGGGTGGTAAACTCCATCTAAACTAAAATAACCATGAGCCGATAGTAAACAAGTACCGTGAGGGAAAATTGAAAAAAACTCTGAATAGAGAGTTAAATAGTACGTGAAAACTGCTTAGAGGTAAGCCCGATGAACCCGAATATCCATTAGGAAAATTCATCATTAGAATTGTAATATTTAAATAATATTATAATATTAGTGGAAATTTTTTTCCCTATAAGGACATTGTAATCTATTAATGAACCAAAAATTTATCATAAAATAGGCTTTTAGGTTATTCAAATTATTGCTTGCATTTTAACATAGAATAAAGTCATAATTTGATAAAGTGTGATAGATTTATATGACTACAGTGCGTTTAAATTTTCGGAAATATATAATGCCATGATTATCAATGATTTTCTGTGTTTAATGCACTTGTATGATAAACAATGCGAAAGATTCAGGATACCTTTGGGACCCGTCTTGAAACACGGACCCAAAGGGGTCTAACATATGTGAAGTTATTGGGATATAAACCTAATAGCATAATTAACTTGACTAATAATGGGATTAGTTTTTAGTATTATAGTTAATAAACAATCCCGGGGCGTTCTATATAGTTATGTATAATGATATTATATTATTATACCTCTAACTGGAACGTACCGAGATATATGCTGTGACCGAAAGATGGTGAACTATACTTGATCAGGTTGAAGTCAGGGAAACCCTGATGGGAAGACGAAAACAGTTCTGACGTGGGAAATCGATTGTCAGAATTGAGTATAGGGGCGAAAGACCAAACGAACCATCTAGTAGCTGGTTCCCTTTCCGAAGTTCCCTCAGGATAGCTGGTGCATTTAAAGTTTTATAAAATAATTTATCTGGTTTTAAAGCGAATGATTAGAGGCCTTAGGGTCGAAACGATCTTAACCCATTCTCAAAATTTAAATGGGTAAGAACCTTAACTTTCTTTATATGAAGTTTAAGGTTATGATATAATTGCCCCGTGGGCCATTTTGGTAAGCAGAACTGGCGCTGTGGGATGAACCAAACGTAATGTTACGGTGCCAAATTAACAACTCATACAGAAACCATGAAAGGCGTTGGTTGCTTAAAACAGCAGGACGGTGATCATGGAAGTCGAAATCGCTAAGGAGGTGTAACAACTCACCTGCCCAAGCCACTAGCCCTTAAAAAGGATGGCGCTTAAGTTGAACCTATACATTACCCCTAAAGTAGATGATTATTATTATTTTTAATATAAATTTTGAAAAATTTTGTGAGTAGGAAGGTACAAGGTGGTGCTTAGAAGTGTTTGGCGTAAGCCTGCATGGAGCCGCCATTGGTACAGATCTTGGTGGTAGTAGCAAATAAAACGAATGAGACCCTTTGGGGGACCCGAAGTGGAGAAGGGTTTTGTGTGAACAGTGGTTGATCACGAGTTAGCGGTCCTAATTCAAGGCGAAAGCCGAAAAATTTTCAAGTTAAAACTATCATATAATAAATAAATGTCGAATAAAAACACTTGAATAATTTTGAACGAAAGGAATACGGTTCCAATTCCGTAACCTGTTGGAGTATCCGTTTGTTATTAAAATATGGGCCTCGTGCTCATCCTGGCAACAGGAACGACCATAAAGAAGCCGCGAGAGGTATCGGAAGAGTTTCTTTTCTGTTTATAGCCGTACTACCATGGAAGTCTTCGCAGAGAGATATGGTAGATGGGCTAGAAGAGCATGGGCTTACTGTTGGTCGATATTCTCCCCGGACCTTGAAAATTTATGGTGGGGATACGCAAAAATTCTCAACAGGCCGTACCAATATCGCAGCTGGTCTCCAAGGTGAAGAGCCTCTAGTCGATAGAATAATGTAGGTAAGGGAAGTCGGCAAATAGATCCGTAACTTCGGGATAAGGATTTGGCTCTGAAGATGAGATAGTCGGGCTTGATTCGGAAACAATAACATGGTTTATGTGCCCTTTTGGGTAAATAGAGTTTTTTATCAATTTATGATAGTTATTTGTTCCCCCGGGTAGTTAGTTACGTAGCCAATTGTGGAACTTTTCTTGCTAAAATTTAAGAAATACTAATTAATTTTAATTAGTTCTTTTAAATTTTAACGATTATCAATTAACAATCAATTCAGAACTGGCACGGACTTGGGAATCCGACTGTCTAATTAAAACAAAGCATTGGTATGGCCCTAGCGGGTGTTGTTGACACAATGTGATTTCTGCCCAGTGCTCTGAATGTCAAGTGAGAAATTCAAGTAAGCGGGGTCAACGGCGGGAGTAACCCATGACTCTCTTAGGTAGCCAAAAGCCTCGTCACTAATTAGTGACGCGCATGAATGGATTAACGAGATTCCTACTGTCCCTATCTACTATCTAGCAAAAACCACAGCCAAGGGAACGGCTTGGAATAATTAGCGGGGAAAGAAGACCCTTTTGAGCTTGACTCTAATCTGGCAGTGTAAGGAGACATAAGAGGTGTAGAATAAGTGGGAGATATTATCCTTGTGTTTGATATCGCCAATGAAATACCACTACTCTTATTGTTTCCTTACTTACTTGATTAAATGGAAACGTGTATCATTTCCTAGCCATTATACGGATATATTTATTATATCTTATGGTATTGGTTTTGATGCAAGCTTCTTGATCAAAGTATCACGAGTTTGTTATATAATCGACAACAAATTCTTTAATGAGAGAGTGCATTTATGTATTTCAATTTGAAATTTTGGTATAACTCCAATTACTCAGGTATGATCCAATTCAAGGACATTGCAGGTAGGGAGTTTGACTGGGGCGGTACATCTCTCAAATAATAACGGAGGTGTCCCAAGGCCAGCTCAGTGCGGACAGAAACCACACATAGAGCAAAAGGGCAAATGCTGACTTGATCTCGGTGTTCAGTACACACAGGGACAGCAAAAGCTCGGCCTATCGATCCTTTTGGTTTAAAGAGTTTTTAACAAGAGGTGTCAGAAAAGTTACCATAGGGATAACTGGCTTGTGGCGGCCAAGCGTTCATAGCGACGTCGCTTTTTGATCCTTCGATGTCGGCTCTTCCTATCATTGTGAAGCAAAATTCACCAAGCGTTGGATTGTTCACCCATGCAAGGGAACGTGAGCTGGGTTTAGACCGTCGTGAGACAGGTTAGTTTTACCCTACTAATGACAAAACGTTGTTGCGACAGCATTCCTGCGTAGTACGAGAGGAACCGCAGGTACGGACCAATGGCACAATACTTGTTCGAGCGAACAGTGGTATGACGCTACGTCCGTTGGATTATGCCTGAACGCCTCTAAGGTCGTATCCGTGCTGGACTGCAATGATAAATAAGGGGCAATTTGCATTGTATGGCTTCTAAACCATTAAAAGTTCATTTATGAACGACAATGGATGTGATGCCAATGTTATTTGTAACATAGTAAAATTGGGAGGATCTTCGATCACGATGCCGCGCTAGTTACTTATTAAAAAACATTATTTAATACAAATGACATAAGCTAGAATCAATTGTAAACGACTTTTGTAACAGCAAGGTGTTGTAAGTTGGTTTGAGCAGCTGCCATACTGGATCCACGAAGCTGATCCTTTGCTGATGATTCGAAAATGTATTGTTTTGGTCTTAGAAAATATGTATGTACACAGCGGTGTACGTAGATGTTTTGATAAATAAAACGAGAGGCAATACATAGTCGATTCAAACAAGTTATATAAGGTGCCACTTGAATGTCATCGATTAGTGACGCAAATCTATTGATTAAGAGATTCAATGTCCCTGAACAAGCAATGTTAAATGTATATCAATTATATACTTGGAAAAATAAAAACGGCAAAATTTACTATGCCGTACTATTGTCGGCCAGTTGAAATCGTCATCGTATTAAGTGACGCAAATTATTGATTAAAAGAGAGATTCCAACTGTCCCTTAGGAAACAACCCACGTTTAAGTATATCAATTATATTAAATTGTGGAAAAATATAAAAACGGTGTGAAATTTACTATGACCGTATATTGTCAGCCAGTTGAATCGTCATCGTATAGTGAGGCAAATCTAGTGATTAAAGAGAGATTCCAAATGTCCCTGGGAATAAGAAAATGTTAATGTATATCAATCATATTAACTTGGAAAAATACAAAACGGTTGAATTTACTATGACCGTACTATTGTAGCCAGCTGGAATCGTCATCGTATTAGGACGCAAATCTTGTTGCATTAAAGAGATTCCAAATGTCCTTGGAACCAAGCAAGGGTAATGGTTATACAATTCTATTAACTTGCGAAAAATTAAAAACGGTTGAATTTACTATGACGTATATTGTAGCCAGTTGATCGTTCATCGTATTAGTGACCCAAATCTATTGATAAAAAAATCCAAATGTCCCTTGGAACAAGCAATGTTAAGTATATCAATATATTAACTTGGAAAAATAAAAACGGCAAAATTTACTATGACCGTACTATTGTAGCAAGTTGAACGTCATAGTATTCAGTGACGCAAATATCGTTGATTAAAAAGAGATCCTACCGTCCCTTTTGAAAAAACCCAAGTTAATGTATATCAATTATATTACTTGGAAAAATAAACAAAGGGTATAGAAACGGCGGCATTTACTATGACCGACCGTATTAGTGTAGCCATATGAATCGTCATCTGTATAGTGACGCCAAATCTATTGAGTAACCGGGTGTCCTACTGTCCCTATAATAATAAAATATGGGTTAAAGCAACGCCCAAAATGTACAATGTTGTACCTGTTTTGAGGTTAATGCCTATACATAAATTGATTATATACATAAATATGCTCATAGTATATTCAATCAATTATGTAAAAGCTAAGGACATTTCGCAACAACCATTGGGAAAAGAAAAAAAAATTTATTGAAGGACTACTACTATGCACTTTGACCTCCTTTCAATTAAAAAAACATTTTGACGAATGAATAAACTTATAAATGAAACCGCTAGCTGTAACCCTTTTTAC
>JANFPS010000653.1:0-10781 GCA_024703675.1 Drosophila nebulosa | reverse complement strand
TTTCCTTTCCTTGTCATTCAAACCTGGAAAACTCATTTTAAACCCCTTTTCGAGAAAATCGGATTTTTCAAAAATAACAATTGGCGAACTTTGATTCCGATACAATTTTTACTTTCCGTGCTCAAAAACATTGAAAATATTGCAATGATGACAAAAAGCTTTTTATCATTTAGCAGCTCCCAGTTACTTTGTTTGTCATTCAAACCTAGAAAACTCATTTGGAAACCCACTTTTCGAGAAAATCGTAAATTGTAAAATCGGGTTATCTCAGCTTTTCCATGTAAACTTGCCAATATTGGGACGATCACAAGAGAACGTAGAGTCGCTCATCTATTTTCCTTTCGCTTGCTTCAAACCGGGAAAACTCTTTTTGAACCCACTTTTCGAGAAAATCGTGATTTTTAAAAATTGACAATCTGGCAAACTTTCGTTTCCGATAAATTTTTATTTTTCCGTGCTCTAACATTGCCAATTTGAAATGATGAAAAAAAAATTTTTTCAGTTACAGCTCATCCATTTACCTTTATTTGCCCATTCAAACCTGAAAACTCATTTTAAAACCCACTTTTCGAGAAATCGTGAATTTTTAAAAATTGGGGTAATCTCATTTTTTTTCCATGCATAACTTCCAATATTGGGGACGATAAAAATAAAGAAACTATGAGAAGTCTCATCATTTCACTTTCTTTTGTCATTCAAACTGAAAACTCATTTTGAACCCCACTTTTCGAAAAAATCGTAAATTTGAAAAAAATTTGAGTTTTTTTCAGTTTTTTTCCGTGCTAAAACATTCCCAAATTTTGGGACGATCACAAAAAGAAATTTATCATTGAGCTATCCTTTACCTTTTATTTGTCATTAAAACCCCAAAAAAACTCATTTTAACCATTTTTCGAAAAAAATCGTAAATTTTGAAAAAATTTCTAATCTGGCGAACTTAAACGATCCTTTCACTTTCAAGTTTCCGTGCTCAACATTGCCAAATTTTGGGCAATTTACAAAACAATTTATCAGTTAGCGCTCATCCAGTTTCTTTATTTTCATTTAAGCCAAAAACTCATTTTGAACCCACTTTTCAAAAAAATGTGAATTTGTAAAAATTGAGTTTTTTCAGTTTTTCGGCTTAACTTCGATATTGGGACGTCAAAAAAGAATGTATCGAAATTTTTGCTCACAGTTCCATTTTTGTTGTCATTCAAACCTAAAAATCTCTTTGGGGAACCCCTTTTCGAGAAAATTTAAATTGAAAAAAAATTGACTAATTCCGGCGAATTTCGATTCCGACACAATCTAGCTTTTCCGTGCTCTAACTAAAAATATTGCGATGATGACAAAAGAAATGTATTAGTAAGGCTCACCCAGTTTCCTTTATTTGTCTTTAAAACCCAAAAAAACTCTTTTAAACCCATTTTCGAGAAAATCGTAAATTTTTTTAAAAAAGGGAAAACCCGGGCAAACTTAAATCGATACCGACACAATTTAAACTGTTCCGTGGGCTCTAACTTTGCCAATATTGCGATGATGACAAAAGCAATTTTTCAGTTAGCACTCATCCTTTTACTTTTTTGTCATTCAAACCTAAAAAAACGAACCCCACTTTCGTCTGTTGTAAATTGAGTATTTTCACTTTTCCGTGCTAAAACATTGCCTTTTGGGGACGATCCAAAAAAAGCATTTTCATAATTTTCTCATCTATTCCATTCGTTTGCCCATTAAAACCGAAAACCTTTTTGAACCCACTTTTCGAAAAAATCGTGAATTTGTAAAAATTGACTAATCGGCAAACTTTCGTTTCGACCTATCTTTATTTTTCCGTGCTCTAACATTCCCAATATTGCGATGATAAAAAATCAATTTTCAGTTAGAGCTCACCCATTTATTTCTTTGTCATTCAAACCTAAAAAACTCTTTTGGAACCCACTTTTCAAGAAAAGAAAAAGGGGCTCATTTTTTCCTTTTTCCTTTCCCCCCCTTGGGGTAATTCAACCTTTTGGGAAAAAAACTCATTTTAAAACCCACTTTTTCAAAAACGTTTTTTTTTTAAAAAAAGGGAAAATCTGGCGAATTTTCCCGATTCCGTACAATTTTTACTTTTCCGGCTCTAACATTGCCATATTGAAATGATGAAAAAAAAGAAATTTATCATTAGCAGCTCACCATTTACATTTGTTTGTCTTTAAAACCTAGAAACTCTTTTGGAACCCACTTTTCGAAAAAATCGTAAATTTTGTAAAATCGGGTTTCTCAGCTTTTCCATGCTATAACATTGCAATATTGGGACGATCCCAAAGAGCAACGTATGAGTAAGTCAGCTTCATCTATTCAACAAAACTTTCGCTTGTCATTTAAACCTGGAACAACTCATTTTTGAACCCACTTTTTCGAGAAAATCGTGATTTTCAAAATGGAACAATCTGGCGAACTTTCGGGGGGGATTCGATACAATCTTTACTTTCCGTGCTCTAACATTGCCAATATTGCAATGTGACAAAAAGCAATTTATCAGTTCGCAGCTCATCCGCTTTACCTTCCTTTTTCATTCAACCTAGAAAAACTCTTTAAAACCCACTTTTCGAGAACATCGTGAATTTTTCAAATTGGGGTAATCCTCACTTTTCATGTCTATAACATTGCCAATATTGGGACGATCAAAATTAAAAGCACCGTATGAGTAAGTAGCTAATCTAAGTTCACTCGTTTGTCTTCCAAACCTAGAACCTCACTTGGAACCCACTTTTCGAGAAAATCTTGAATGTGTAAAAATTGACTAATCCGGCGAACTTTCGATTCCGACACAATCTAGACTTTTCCGTGCTCTAACATAGAAAATATTGCGATGATGAAAAAAAAGCAATGTATTAGTAAGTAGCTCATCAGTTTACCTTTTATTTGTTTTTCAAACCCTAAAAACTCATTTTGAACCAACTTTTCAAAAAAATCGTGAATTTGTAAAAATTGAGTATTTTCAGCATTTCCGTGCTAAAACATTGCCAATATTGGGATGATCACAAAAAGCAATGTATCAGTAAGGTTTCTCATCTAGTTCAAAATTCGTTTGTCATCCAAACCTAAAAAAATCATATTGAACCCACTTTTCGAGAAAATCGTGACTTTGTAAAAATTGACTAATCCGGCGAACTTTCGTTTCCGACACTATCTTAACTTTTCCGTGCTCTAACATTGCCAATATTGCGATGATGACAAAATGCAATTTATCAGTTAGCAGCTCATCCAGTTTACCTTTTTTTGTCATTCAAACCTAGAAAACTCCATTTGGAAAACCCACTTTTCAAGAAAATCGTAAATTTTTTCAAAATTGGGTAATCTCAGCTTTCCATGCTATAACATTCCCCAATATTGGGACGATCACAAAAAGAAAACGTATGAGTAAGTAGCTATTAGTTCACTTTCGTTTGTCACTCAAACCTGGAAAACTCATTTTGAACCCACTTTTCGAGAAAATCGTGATTTTTCAAAAATGGAACAATCTGGCGAACTTTCGATTCCGATACAATCTTTACTTTTCCGTGCTCTAACATTGCCAATATTGCAATGATGACAAAAAGCAATTTATCAGTTACCCAGCTCATCCAGTTTACATTTTTTTGTCATTAAAACCCTGGGAAAACTCATTTGGAACCCACTTTTCGAGAAAATCGTGAATTTGCAAAAATCGGGTTATCTCAGTTTTTCCATGCTATAAACATTGCCAATATTGGGGACGATCACAAAGACCCAATGTATGAGTAAGCAGCTCATTAGTTCACTTTCGTTGTCATTAAAAACCCTGGAAAACTCATTTTGAACCCACTTTTCGAGAAAATCGTGATTTTTAAAAAATTTGCAAATTTCTGGCGAACTTTCGTTTCCCGATACCAATCTTTACTTTTCCGTGCTCTAACTTTGCCAATATTGCAATGATGACAAAAAGCAATTTATCAGTTAGCAGCTCATCCAGTTTACCTTTATTTGTCATTAAAAACCAAAGAAAACTCATTTGAAACCCACTTTTCGAGAAAATCGGGGAATTTTTCAAAATTGGGGTAATCTCAGCTTTCCATCCCTATAACATTGCCAAATATTGGGACGATCAAAAAAAGCAATGTATCAGTAAGAAGCTATCTAGTTCACTTTCGTTTGTCATTCAAACCTAGAAAATCGTTTTGAACCCCTTTTCGAAAAAAATCGTGAATTTGTAAAAATTGAGTATTTTCAGCTTTTCCGTGCTAAACATTGCCAATATTGGGGACGATCACAAAAGCAATTTATCAGTTAGCAGCTCATCCATTTTACCTTTATTGGTCATTCAAACCAAGGAAACTCTTTTTAAACCCGATTTTTCGAGAAAATCGTGAATTTGGAAAAATACTTACTAATCTGGCGAACTTAAGATCGATCCGTTCACAATTTCAATTTGTTCCGGCTCTAACATTGCCAATATGCTATGATGACAAAAAGCAATTTATCAGTTAGCAGCTCATCCAGTTTACTTTTATTTGTCATTTAAGCCAGAAAACTCATTTTGAACCCACTTTTCGAAAAAATCGTGAATTTGTACAAATTGAGTATTTTCAGCTTTTCCGTGCTATAACATTGCCGATATTGGGACGATCACAAAAAGCAATGTATCAGTAAGTTGCTCATCTAGTTCACATTCGTTTGTCATTCAAACCTAGAAATCTCATTTGGAACCCACTTTTCGAGAAAATCTTGAATGTGTAAAAATTGACTAATCCGGCGAAGTTTTGATTCCGACACAATCTAGACTTTTCCGTGCTCTAACATAGAAAATATTGCGATGATGACAAAAAGCAATGTATTAGTAAGTAGCTCATCCAGTTTACCTTTATTTGTCTTTCAAACCTAAAAAACTCATTTTGAACCCACTTTTCGAGAAAATCGTAAATTTGTAAAAATTGACTAATCTGGCGAACTTAAGATCGATACCGACACAATTTAAACTGTTCCGTGCTCTAACATTGCCAATATTGCGATGATGACAAAAAGCAATTTATCAGTTAGCAGCTCATCCAGTTTACCTTATTTGTCATTCAAACCTAAAAAACTCATTTTGAACCCACTTGTCGAAAAAATCGTGAATTTGTAAAAATTGAGTATTTTCAGCATTTCCGTGCTATAACATTGCCAATATTGGGACGATCACAAAAAGCAATGTATCAGTAAGTTGCTCATCTAGTTCACATTCGTTTGTCATTCAAACCTAGAAAACTCATTTTGAACCCACTTTTCGAGAAAATCGTGAATTTGTAAAAATTGACTAATCCGGCGAACTTTCGTTTCCGACACTATCTTTACTTTTCCGTGCTCTAACATTGCCAATATTGCGATGATGTCAAAATGCAATTTATCAGTTAGCAGCTCATCCAGTTTACCTTCATTTGTCATTCAAACCTAGAAAAACTTTTTTGGGAAAACGCACTTTTCGAGATAGCCGTGAATATGAAAAAAATTGGGTAATCTCAGCTTTTCCATGCTAAACATTGCTAATATTGGGACGATTACAAAAAGCGATGTATTGTAAGTAGCTCATCTAGTTCACTTTCGTTTGTCATTCAAACCGGGAAAACTCATTTTAAAACCCACTTTTCGAGAAAATCATGAATTTGTTAAAATTTACTAATATGGCAAAACTTAAGATAGATAACCGACACAATCTCAACTGTTCCGTGCTCTAACATTGCCAATTTTGCGATGATGACAAAAAGCAATTTATTAGTTAGCAGCTCATCCAGTTTACCTTATTTGTCATTCAAACCTAGAAAAACTCATTTGGAACGCACTTCTCGAGATAACCGTGAATTTGTAAAAATTGGGTAATCTCAGCTTTTCCATGTATAACATTCCCCAATGTTGGGGCGATCACAAAAAAAAAAATGTATAGTAAGTAGCTCATCTAGTTCACTTTTTTTTGTCATTCAAAACCTGGAAAACTCATATTGAAACCAATTTTTCGAAAAAATCGTGAATTTGTAAAAATTTACTAATCTGGCGAACTTAAGATCGATACCGACACAATCTCAACTGTTCCGTGCTCTAACATTGCCAATATTGCGATGATGACAAAAAGCAATTTATCAGTTAGCAGCTCATCCAGTTTACCTTCATTTGTCATTCAAACCTAGAAAACTCATTTGGAACGCACTTCTCGAGATAACCGTGAATTTGTAAAAATTGGGTAATCTCAGCTTTTCCATGCTATAACATTGCCAATGTTGGGGCGATCACAAAAAAAAATGTATTAGTAAGTAGCTCATCTATTTCACTTTTGTTTGTCATCAAACCTGGAAAACTCATTTTGAAACCAAATTTTTCGAGAAAATCGTGAATTTTTAAAAATTCACTAATCTGGCGAACTCAAGATCGATACCGACACAATCTCAACTGTTCCGTGCTCTAACATTGCCAATATTACGATGATGACAAAAAGAAATGTATCAGTTAGTAGCTCATCTAGCATACTTTCATTTGTCATTCAAACAAAGAAAACTTATTTTGAACCCACTTTTCGAGAAAATCGTGAATGTGCAAAAATTTACCTATCTGTCAAATTTAAATTCGATCCCGACACAGTCTCAACTTTGCTGTGCTCTAACGTTGCCAATATTGCGATGATGACTTTAAGTTATTATCATTTAGTATCCAGTTTACTTTCATTTGTTATTCAAACCTAGAAAACAAATATTGAACCCATTTTTGAAAAAAATCGCGAATTTCGAAAAATTGACTAACCTGGCAAACTTAAGTTCGATCCCGGCAAAATCTGAAGTTTGCCGTGCTCTAACTTTGCCAATATTGCGATGATGACAAAAAGCAAGTACAGTAAGTAGGCTCATTCAGTTTACTTTCATTTGTCATTCAAACTAGAAAACTCGTTTTGAACCCATCATCTGTCGAACTTAAGTTCGATCCCGACACAGTCTCAATTTCCCGGCTTGAACGTTGCCAATATTGAAATGATGACATAAAAAAATTTAAAGTAGCTATTTGATACTTTGTTTTATGTCATCTTTGCAAAATTGGCAACTTTTTCAAGCAGGGAAAATTTTGGGGACTGTGTCGGGGGGAACTTAATTTTCGACAGATGAGGGGTTTTTAAAAACGATTTTTCTGGGTTTTGGAAGAAAAATTTAAAGTAAACTAAATTTTGGAGCTATTTACTGATACATTGCTTTTTGTCATCATCGCAATATTGGAAAACTTTAGAGCAGGGCCCAAATTTCAGATTTTGCCGGGTTTGGGAACTTAATTTTGCCGGGTTTTGGGTAAATTTTTTTTTTCGAATTCCCGATTTTTTTCAAAAATGGGTTTCAATATTTTTTTTTCTAGGTTGAAAAAAACAAATAAAAGTAAAAACTGGATACAAAATGATAAAAAACTTAAAGTCATCATCGAAATATTGGCAACGTTAGAGAACGCAAAGTTGGGGCTGTGTCGGGATGGGGGAATTTTAAAATTTTTGACAGATAGGAAAATTTTTTTGACATTCCCCGATTTTTTTTTCCCGAAAAGTGGGTTCAAAAAAAGTTTTTTTTTGTTTGAATGACAAATGAAAGTATGCTAGAGAGCTACAAACCTGATCATTTTTTTTTGCATCATTAATTTTGGCAATGTTAGAGCAGGAAAAAGTTAAATTGTGTGGGTTATCGATTTGAGTTCGCCAGTTTTAGTGAATTTTTAAAAATTCACGATTTTCTCGAAAAATTGGTTAAATATGAGTTTTCCGGTTTTGAATGACAAACAAAGTGAACTAGATGAGCTACTTACTAATACTTTTTTTTTTGGTGTTTCCCCCCAACATTGGCAATGTTATACCCTGGAAAAGTGAGTTTCCCCAAATTTTTTTAAAAATTCAGGGTTATCTCGAGAATTTGCTTTCCAAAGGGTTTTTTCTGGGTTTTTTAAATTGAAAATGAAGGTAAACTGGATGACCCTCCCTACTGAAAAATTTGCTTTTTGTCACTCGAAATATTGGCAATGTTAGAGCAGGGAAAACATTTTGAAAATTGGGCCCGGTATCGATTTTGGAGTTCGCCAGATTAGAAATTTTTAAAAAATTCACAAATTTTCCAAAAAATTTGGGTTTTCAATTTTGATTTTTCCCCGGGTTTTTAAATGAAAAACAAAAGGGGAACTAGATGAGCTATTTCAAATAAAATTTTTTTTTTGTGATCCCCCCCAACATTGGCAATTTTTAATACATGGAAAAGCTGGGGTTTTACCCAATTTTTACAAATTCACGGTTATCTCGAAAAGTGCTTTCCCAAAAATGATTTTTTCTAGGTTTGAATGAAAAATTAAGGTAAACTGGAGGAGTTTGCTAACTGAAAAAAATTGTTTTTTGTAATCATCGAAATATTGGCAATGTTAGAGCAGGGAAAACAGTTGAGATTGTGTGGGTTTATCTATTTTAAAGTTCGCCATTTTAGAAAAATTTTAAAAAATTTCCCAAACCGTTTTTTCTCGAAAAGGGGTTTTTTAAAAATGGTTTCCAGGTTTGAATGAAAAAAGGGAAAGGAACTAATGAGTACTTCAATACTTTGCTTTTTGTAATGCCCAATTTTGGGCAATTTTAAAGGGCCGGGAAAAAGCTGAGTTTCCCCAAATTTTTTTACTATTCACGGCTATCTCAAAAAAGTGCTTTCCAAATAATTTTTTCTGGGTTTTTGAAGGGCCCAAAAAGGGAAAACGGGGAATGAGCTGAAAAACGAAAAATTTTGCTTTTTGACATCATCGCAAATTGGCAATTTTTAGAGCACGGAAAAGAAAAGAAGTGCGGAAACAAAATTTCCCCCGGATTAGTAAATTTTTTAAAAAATTCACTTTTTTTTCTCAAAAAAGTGGGTTAAAAAATGATTTTTCTAGGTTTGAATGACAAACGAATGTGAACTAAAATAAAGAAAAACTTATGATAATTGTTTTTTGTGATCGTCCCAATATTGGCAATGTTAAGCACAAAAATGCTGAAAATACTCCAATTTTTACAAATTCCCCCCCATTTTTTCGAAAAGTGGGTTAAAAAATGATTTTTTTTGGGGTTTGAATGAAAAATTTAAAGGAAAAACTGATGAGCTGCTAACTGAAAAATTGTTTTTGTTCATCGCAATTTTGGAAATGTTAGGGGGAGGGAAACCCATTTTTAAATTGTGTGGGGTTATCGATCTTAATTTTCGCCAGTTTTAGTCAATTTTTTAAAAATTTTACGTTTTTTCTCAAAAAAGGGGGTTCAAAATGAGTTTTTTTTGGGTTTTTTGAAAGAAAAAAAAGATAAACGGATGAGCTATTTACTAATACATTGCTTTTTGTAATCATGGGCAATTTTTTCTATGTTAGAGCAAAAAAATTTCTAATTGTGCCCCCGGAATCAAAACTTCGCCGGTTTTTCCCCCCCCCAATTTTTTACCCCCCCAAAATTTTCTCGAAAAGGGGGTTTCCCCCAAAGAGATTTCTGGGTTTAAAATGCCCAAACAAATGGGGAACTAGAGAGAAAACTTACTGACATTGCTTTTTGTGATCGTCCAAATACCCGGAAATGTTTATAGCAGGGAAAAAAGCGAAAATACTAAATTTGTAAAAAATTAAACGATTTTTTCGAAAAGTGGGTTCAAAATGAGTTTTCTGGCTTAAATGACAAATAAAAGTAAACTGGATGAGCTGCTAACTGATAAATTGCTTTTTGTCATCATAGCAATATTGGCAATGTTAGAGCACGGAACACTTGAAATTGTGAACGGATCGATCTTAAGTTCGCCAGATTAGTAAATTTTTACAAATTCACGATTTTCTCGAAAAATCGGTTCAAAATGAGTTTCCTTGGTTTGAATGACAAATAAAGGTAAACTGGATGAGCTGCTAACTGATAAATTGCTTTTTGTGATCGTCCCAATATTGGCAATGTTATAGCACGGAAAAGCTGAAAATACTCAATTTTTACAAATTCACGATTTTTTTCGAAAAAGGGGTTCAAAACGAGTTTTCTAGGTTTGAATGACAAACGAAAGTGAACTAGATGAGCTTCTTACTGATACATTGCTTTTTTTTGATCGTCCCAATATTGGCAATGTTATAGCATGGAAAAGCTGAGATTACCCAATTTTGAAAAATTCACGATTTTCTCGAAAAGTGGGTTTCAAATGAGTTTTCTAGGTTTGAATGACAAATAAAGGTAAACTGGATGAGCTGCTAACTGATAAATTGCTTTTTGTCATCATTGCAATATTGGCAATGTTAGAGCACGGAAAAGTAAAGATTGTATCGGAATCGAAAGTTCGCCAGATTAGTCAATTTTTGAAAAATCACGATTTTCTCGAAAAGTGGGTTCAAAATGAGTTTTCCAGGTTTGAATGACAAGCGAAAGTGAACTAGATGAGCTGCTTACTCATACGTTGCTCTTTGTGATCGTCCCAATATTGGCAATGTTATAGCATGGAAAAGCTGAGATAACCCGATTTTTACAAATTCACGATTTTCTCGAAAAGTGGGTTCCAAATGAGTTTTCTAGGTTTGAATGACAAACAAATGTAAACTGGATGAGCTGCTAACTGATAAATTGCTTTTTGTCATCATTGCAATATTGGCAATGTTAGAGCACGGAAAAGTAAAGATTGTATCGGAATCGAAAGTTCGCCAGATTGTTCCATTTTTGAAAAATCACGATTTTCTCGAAAAGGGGGGTTAAAAATGATTTTCCGGGTTTGAGGAAAAACGAAAGTGAACTAGATGAGCTATTTCCCTATATTGTTTTTTTGTAAACGCCCCTTTCC
>JANFPS010000652.1:0-10791 GCA_024703675.1 Drosophila nebulosa | reverse complement strand
CCCTTAAATTTGTTTAAAACCTAGAAAACTCATTTTTAACCTACTTTCGAGAAAAAACGTGAATTTTGTAAAAATGTTTCTAAACTTTTCCTGCCAATTTTGCAATTTGGGACATTTAAAAAAGCAAGTTAGTTAGTAGCCATCCAGTTTACACTTTGTCTTTAAAACCTAGAAAACACATTTTGACCCAAATTTCCCCGGAAAATCGTGATTTGTAAAAGTTCAATTTTTATTTTTACTTTTGCCCTTCAAACCAAAAAAAACTCATTTTTTAACCCTATTTTCGAGAAAATCTAAATTTTGTAAAAATCAGTTTTCAATTTTTTCCGTGCTCTAACTTTGCAATATTGGGACAATTTAAAAAAAGCAATTTGTTAGTAGCTCATCGTTTTTTACTTTTGCTTTAAACCGGAAAAACCCCTTTTTAAACCCCCTTTTCGAAAAAATCTGAATTGAAAAAATTTCAGTTTTCCCCCCCCCCGGGCTTATTTTGCCTATTGGGACGTTTTAAAAAAGCAATGTTTTCAGTAGTAGCGCACCATTTTATTTACATTTGTCTTTAAAAACCTAGAAAAACCCCATTTGAACCACTTTTCGAGAAAAAATCGTGAATTTTAAAAATAGTTTTCTTAATTTTTCCGTGCTCTAACTTTCCCAATTTGGGGACGATTTAAAAAAAAAAATGTTTCTTAGTAGCATCCAGTTTATTTACTTTTGACTCAAACCTGAAAAAATTTAACCCACTTTTGTAAAAATTCAGTTTTCTAAATTTTCCGTGCTTAACTTTGCATTTTGGGACGATTTAAAAAAAGCAATGTTCAGTTAGTAGCGCATCCAGTTTACTTACATTTGTCATTTAAACCTAGAAAACTAATTTTGAACCCACTTTTCGAGAAAATCGTGAATTTGTAAAAAAATTCAGTATTCTCAACTTTTTCCTGCTTTTATTTGCCAATATTGGGACGATTTAAAAAAGCAATGTTTCCAGTTAGTAGCGGCATCCAGCTTTATTACTTTGTCATTCAAACCAGGAAAACTCATTGAACCAAAATTTCGAGAAATCGGGAATTTGTAAAAAAATTCAGTTTTCTCAACTTTTCCGTTGCTTTTACTTTGCCCTAATATTGGGACGATTTAAAAAAGCATGTTTTTCAGTAGTAGCGCATCCTAGTTTTACTTAACATTTGTCATTCAAACCTAGAAAAACTCATTTTGAACCCACTTTTCGAGAAACATGTGAATTGTAAAAAATTCATTTCTCAACTTCCGTGCTCTAACTTTGCCAATTGGGACGATTTTAAAAGGCAATGGATTCAGTTAGTAGGGGCGCCATCCAGTTTACTTACATTTGTCCATTCAAACCTAGGGAAAACTCATTTTTAACTTTCTTTTCGAGGAAAATCTGTGAATTGTAAAATTCAGTTTTCTCAACTTTTTCCGTGCTATAACTTTGCCAATATTGGACGATTTAAAAAAGCAATGTTGCAGTTAATAGCGCATCAGTTTACTTTACATTTGTCTTCAAACCTGAAACCATTTTTAACATACTTTTCTGAGAAAATCCGTGAATTTGTAAAAATTCAGTTCTTCTCAACTTTTTCCGTGCTTTTACCTTTGCCCAAGATTGGGACGGATTAAAAAAAGCAATGTTTGTCAGTTAGTAGCGCATCCAGTTTACTTACATTTGTCATTCAAACCTGCGAAACTCATGTGAGCCCACTTTTCGAGAAAATCGTGAATTTGTAGAAATTCAGTTTTCTCAAACTTGTCCCGGCTCCTAACTTTGCCAATATTGGGACGATTTAAAAAAGCAATGCTTCAGTTAGTAGCGCATCCAGTTCACTTACATTTGTCATTCAATACTAGAAAAACCTTATTTTTAACCTAACTTTCGAGAAAATCGTGAATTTGTAAAAATTCAGTTTTCTCAAATTTTCCCTGCTCTAAACTTTTCCAATATTGGGACAATTTTAAAAAAAGCAATGTTTTAGTTAGTTAGCGCATCCCAGTTTACTTACTTTTGTCATTCAACCTAGTAAAACACATTTTGAACCCAATTTTCGAGAAAATCCGTGAATTTGTAAAAGTTCCAGTTTACTTACATTTGTCATTCAAACCTAGAAAGAAAACCTCATTTTAACCACTTTTCGATGAAAAATCGTGGGAATTGTAAAAATTCAGTTTCTCAAACTTTTCCGTGCTCTAACTTTGCCACTATTGGGACGATTTAAAAAAAGCAATTATTTAGTTAGTAGCATACTGTTCACTTAGACTTTTGTCATTCAAACCTAGAAAACTAAATGTTTGAACACCTTTTCGAGAAAAATTCGCTGTGAATGAATTTGAAAAATTCAGTATTCTCAACTTTTCCTGCTTTTACTTTGACAATATTTGGGACGATTTAAAAAAGCAATGTTTCAGTTATAAGCGCATCCAGTGTTTACTTACATTTGTCATTCAAACCTTAGAGAAAAATCATTTTGAACCCAATTTCGAGGAAATCGTTGAATTTGTAAAAGTTCCAGTTCACTACATTTGTCATTCAAAACCTAGAGGAAAAAATCATTTTTAACCTACTTTTCGAGGAAAATCGTGATGAATTTGTAAAAATTCAGTTTACTCAACTTTTCCGTGCTCTAACTTTGCCAATAATTGGGGACGATTTCCTAAAAAGCAATTATTTTAGTTAGTAGCTCATACTGTTCACTTACTTTTGTATTCAAAACCTAGGAAACTAATTTTGAACCCAATTTTCGAAAAATCGTGAATTGTAAAAATTCAGTATCTCCAACTTTTCGTGCCTCTACGTTGCCAATTTGGGACGATTTAAAAAAAGCAACGTGTTTCAGTAGTTTTAGCGCATCCAGTGAACTTACATTTGTCCATTCAAAAACCTAGAAAAATCATTTTGAACCCACTTTTTCGAGAAAATCGTGAATTGTAAAAAAGTTCCAGTTTTACTTACATTGGTCATTCAAACCTAGAAAACTCATTTTTAACCCTACTTTCGAGAAAATCGTGGAATTTAGTAAAAAGTTCAGTGTTCTCCAACTTTTCCGTGCTCTAAACTTTGCAATATTGGGGACGATTTAAAAAAGCTAATGTTTTTGTTAGTAGCTCATACTGTTCACTTACTTTTTGCATTCAAACCTAGAAAACCCATTTGAACCCACTTTTCGAGAAAATCGTGAATTTGTAAATAATTCAGTATTCTCGCTTTTCCGTTGCTATACTTTGCCAATGTTGGGGAAGATTTAAAAAAGCATGTTTCAGCTAGTAGCGCATCCAGTTTACTTACTTTGTCAATTCAAACCAGAAAACACATTTTTGAACCCCAATTTTCGAGGAAAAATCGTGATTTTGTAAAAGTTCCAGTTACTTACATTTGTTCATTCAAACCTAGAATAACATTTTTAACCGACTTTTTGAGAAAATCGTGAATTGTAAAAAATTCAGTTTTCTCAACTTCCTGCCTCTAACTTTGCCAATATGGGACGATTTAAAAAAGCCAAGTTTTAGTTAGTAGCTCATACTGTTCACTACTGTTGTATTCCAAACCTAGAAAAAACTATTTTTGAACCCACTTTTCGAGAATATCGTGAATTGTAAAAATCAGTTTCCCAAACTTTCCGTGCTTAACTTTGCCAAATTGGGACATTTAAAAAAAAGCAATTTTCTTTTAGTAGCCATCCAGTTTACTATTTTTTGTCATCAAACCTAGAAAAATAATTTTGAACCCACTTTTCGAGAAAATCGTGAATTTGAAAAAATTCGTATTTAAACTTTTCCGTGCTTAATTTTCCCAATATTGGGACTTTTTAAAAAAAAGCAATTTTTCTTTAGTAGCCATCCAGTTTACTACTTTTGTCAAAAACCCTAGAAAACTTTTTGAACCCACTTTTGGGTAAAAAAATTCAGTTTCTCAACTTTTGTGCTCTAATTTTGCAATATTGGGACGATTTAAAAAAGCAATGTTCGTTAGTACCACCCAGTTTTTTAAATTTTGCTTAAACCTGGAAACTCATTTTTAACCCACTTTTCGATGAAAATCTTGAAATTAGAAAAAATTCAGTATTCTCAAATTTGTGTGTACGTGCTAAACTTTGCCAATATTGGCCACGATTTAAAAAAGGCAATGTTTAGTTAGTTCTCATTACAGTTTTACCTACGTTTGTCATTCAAACCTAGAAGAAAAATCTAATTTTGAACCCACTTTTCGAGAAAATCGTGATAATTTGTTAAAAATTCAGGTTTTGTTCTCAACTTTTCCGTGCTATAAATCTTTGCCAATATTGGGGACGATTAAAAAAGCAATTGTTTCATGTTAGGTAGCGCATCCAGTTACTACATTTGTAATTCAAAACCTTGAAAAATTCATTTTTTAATATCCCACTTTTCGAAGAAAATCGTGAATTGTAAAAAATTTCAGTATTTCTCACCTCTTCAGCATCTTAACTTAGCCAATATTGGGACGATTTAAAAAAGGAATGTTTCAGTTAGTAGAGATCCAGCTTTACTTACATTGCTCATTCAAACCTAGAAAACTCAATTTTTAACTACTTTTCGAAGAAAAAATCAGGTGAATTTGTAAAAATTCAGGTTTTCTCAAACTTTTCCGTGCCTCTAACTTTGCAATATTGCGGACGATTTTAAAAAAGCACTATGTTCAGTTAGTAGCTCATACAGTTTACCACATTTGTAATTCAAACCCAGAAAATCATTTTAACCTACTTTTGAAAAAATCGGAATTTGTAAAATTCAGTTTTCTCAACTTTTCCGTGCCTCTAACTTTCCAATATGGGGACGATTTAAAAAGCAATGTTTAGGTAGAGAGCATCCAGTGTCACCTTACTTTTGTCATTCAAACCTAGAAAACTAATTTTGAATCCCAATTTTCGGAAAATCTTGAATTTGTAAAAATTCAGTATTCTCACCTCTTCATGTGCTCTAAACTTGCCAATATTAGAAGATTTAAAAAAAGCAATGTTTCAGTTAGTAGGCGCATCCAGTTTACTTACATTATGTCATTCAAACCTAGAAAACTAATTTGAACCAAGAATTCGAGAAAACTCTGAATGTAAAAATTCAGTATTCTCACCTCTTCAGTGACTAGAACCCCCACTTTGCCAATATTGGGGACGATTTAAAAAAGCACATGTTTCAGTTAGTAGCGCATCCAGATTTTACTTTACATTGGTCATTCAAACATTGAAAAAAACTCATTTTGAACACACTTTGCTGAGAAAATCGTGAATTGTGAAAAATTCAGGTTATTCTCACCTCTTCAGTGCTCTATAATCTTTGACAATATTTGGGACGTATTTAAAAAAGCAATGTTTCAGTTAGTAGCGCATCTCAAGTTTACTTACATTTGTCATTCAAACCTAGAAAACTGTCATTTTTAACCTACTTTTCGAGGAAAAATCGTGAATTTGTAAAGAATTAGTTTTCCAACTTTTCCGAGCCTAACTTTGCCAATATTGGGACTCCCCCCCGATTTCAAAAAGCAATATTTCAGTTAGTAGCTCCACCACAGTTTACTTTACATTGTCATTCAAACCTAGAAAAAACTCATTTTTGAACCCACTTTCGAGAAAATCTTGAATTTGTAAAAATTCAAGTATTCTCACTTTTCCGTGCTCTAACTTTGCCAATATTGGGACGATTTAAAAAAGCAATGTTTTCAGTTAGTAGCGCATCCAGTTTACTTACTTTGTCATTCAAACCTAGAAAACATCATTTGAACCCACTTTTCGAGAAAATCGTTAATTTGTAAAAATTCAGTTTTCTCAGCTTTCCGTGCTTTACTTTGCAATATTGGGACGATTTAAAAAAGCAATGTTTCAGTTAGTAGCATACACGTTTCACTTACATTTGTCATTTTCAAAACCTAGAAAACTCATTTTAACCCACTTTTCGAGAAAATCGTGAATTGTAAAAATTCAGTTTCTCAACTTTTCCTGCTCTAACTTGCCAATATTGGGACGATTTAAAAAAAGCAATGTTTTAGTTAGTAGCGCATCAGTGTTACTTACTTTTGTCATTCAAACCTAGAAAACACATTTGAACCCACTTTTCGAGAAAAATCGTTAATTTGTAAAAATTCAGTTTCTCAGCTTTTCCGTGCTTTACTTTGCCAATATTGGGACGATTTAAAAAAGCAATGTTTCAGCTAGTAGCGATCCAGTTTACTACTTTTGTCATTCAAACCTAGAAAACACATTTTGAACCCAATTTTCGAGAAAATCGTGAATTGTAAAAGTTCCAGTTACTTACATTTGTCATTCAAACTAGAAAACTCATTTTTAACCTACTTTCGAGAAAATCGTGAATTGTAAAAATTCGTTTTCTCAACTTTCCGTGCTTAACTTTGCCAATATTGGGACGATTTAAAAAAGCAATGTTTAGTTAGTAGCTCATACTGTTCACTTACTTTTGTCATTCAAACCTAGAAAACACATTTTGAACCCATTTTCGAGAAAATCGTAATTGTAAAAATCATTTCTCACTTTTCCGTGTTTATTGCAAATTGGACGTTAAAAGCAATGTTTCAGTAGTAGCGAATCCAGTTTACTTACTTGTCATTCAAACTAGAAAAACTCATTTTAACCATTTTCGAGAAAATCGTGAATTTGTAAAAATTCAGTTTCTCAACTTTCCAGTGCTCTACTTTGCAATATGGGACGATTTAAAAAAGCAATGTTTAGTTAGTAGCCATCCAGTTTACTTACTTTTGTCATTCAAACCTAGAAAACTCATTTTGAACCCACTTTTCGAGAAAATCGTGAATTCGTAAAAATTCAGTATTCTCAACTTTTCCGTGCTAGAGCAATATTGGGACGATTTAAAAAAGCAATGTTTCAGTTAGTAGCTCATCCAGTTTACTTACTTTTGTCATTCAAACCCAGAAAACTCTTTTTAACCCACTTTTCGAGAAAATCGTGAATTGTAAAAATTCAGTATTCTCAAACTTTCCCGTGCTCTAACTTATGCCAATATGGGACGATTTAAAAAAAGCAATGTTTCAGTTAGTAGCGCAACCAGTTTACTTACTTTTGTCATTCAAACCCAGAAAAATATTTAAACCCACTTTTGCGAGAAAATCGTGAATTTGAAAAATTCGTATTCTCAAACTCTTCAGTGCTCTAACTTTTGCCAATATTGGGAACCGATTTAAAAAAGCAATGTTTTCAGTGTAGTTCATAGAGTGTTCAATTACAATTTGTCATTCAAACCTAGGAAACTCATTTTAACACACTTTTCAGAGAGAAAAAGTTCGTGGAATGTAAAAATTCAGTGTTCTCAACTTTTCCCTGCTCTAACTTAGCCAATAATTGGGACGATTTAAAAAAGCCATGTTTTAGTTGTTTTTTTTTTTTTTGAAGTGTGCATCCAGTTTAACTTACTTTTTGTCATTCAAAAACTATGCAAACCACATTTTGAACCCATTTTTCGAGAAAATCGTGAATTTGGTAAAAAACCTTCGTATTTCAACACCTCGTTCACGTGCTCCTTACCTTTGCCCAATAATTGACACGATTGTATAAACAAGCAATGTTTTAGTATAGTCGGCTCACTACACAAGTTTTACTTATCAAATTTGTTCATTCAAACCATAGAAAACAAATTTTGAACCCACTTTACGAGCAAATCTTAATTAGTAAAAAAAAATCTCAGTTATTCTCAAGACTTTTCCGTGCTCTAACGTTGCCAATATTGGGCGGTTAAAAAAGCAATCGTTTCAGTTAGTAGCGATTCCAGTTTACTTTACATTTCGGTCATTCAAAACCTAGAAAACTCATTTTAACCCACTTTTTCGAGAAAAATTCTTGATATTAGAAAAATTCAGTATTTGCGTCAATCTTTTACGTTGCTTCTAACTTGCCAATATTGGCCCGACATTTCAAAAAAGCAAGATATTTTTAGATTAGTTTCTCATTACAGTAATGACGTTGTCACTCTAATAACCCTAGAAAACTTAATATTTTGATACCCACTTTTCGAGAAAGAAATCTTGCATTTTTGTAAAAATTCAGTTTTCTCTAACTTTATCCGTGCCCCTCACTATAACTTTGCACCCATAATAAATTGGGACACGATTTTTTTTTATATAAAAAAAGCAATGTTTCAGTAGTCAGCGTGAATCCAGTATTAATTGAAACATTTGTTGTAATTTACAAACCATTGAAAATTTCATCTTTTAACCGCAACTTTTGAGAAAATCGTGAATCCATTATGTAAATAATTAGCAGTATTCTCACCTGTCTTCATGTGCGCTCGTAACTTAGCCAAATTGGGGACGATTTAAAAATAAGAACAATGTTTCAAGGTTAGTAAGCGCACTCCAGTTTATCTTACATTTGTGTCATTCAAACCTATAGAAAAGACGTCAATTTTTAGATAAACTTACTTTTCGAGAAAATACGTGGAATCAATGTATAAAGAAATTCACAGTTTCCTCAACTTTTACGTGCTCTAACTTTGCCAATATTGGGACGATTTAAAAAAGCGTCTGTTTCAGTAGTAGCCTGTCTATACAGTTACCCACATTTGAAATTTTCAAACCCAAAAAAAAAATCATTTTTAACCTACTTTTGAAAAAATCGTAAAATTTGAAAAAATTCAGTTTTCTAAAAAACTTTTCCTTTGCTTTTAAACTTTTAAAATATGGGGACGATTTAAAAAAGCAATGTTTAGTTAGTACCCGCACCCCCGTTTACTTACTTTGTCATTCAAAACCTAGAAAACTAATTTTAAAACCCCCATTTTTTCGAGAAAATTTTGAATTTGAAAAAAATTCAGTATTTTTACCTCTTAAATGCTCTAATTTTGGAAAAAATATTAGGAGGGATTTAAAAAAAAAATTTTCATTTAAAGGTAGCGCATCCCATTTTTATTTACATTTGTCATTAAAAAACCTAGAAAAACTAATTTTGAACCCCCCAATTTCGAGAAAATTTTTGAATTTTTTAAAAATTCAGTTTTCTCCCCTTTTTTCCAGTCTTAACTTTGCCAATTTTTGGGACGTTTTTAAAAAAAAGAATTTTTAATTTAGTAGGGGCATCCAGTTTATTTAAACTTTTGGGGTCAATTCAAACCTTAAAAATTTCATTTTTAAACCCCACTTTCCGAGAAAATTTTCGTAAAATTTGTAAAAATTTCAGTATTCCTCCCTTTTTTCAGTGCTTTAACTTTGCCCCAATTTTGGGGAAACGTTTTAAAAAAAAAGAAAAGGGTTTTCAGTTATTTACCCGACCCCAGAAAAATTTACTTTTGGGTTCTTTAAACCTAGAAAACTTCATTTTTAAAAAAATACTTTTCGAGAAAACCCCGGAATTTGAAAAAATTTAAATTTTTTCTCAATTTTTCCGAGCTCAAAACTTTGCCAATTGGGGAGGGGATTTAAAAAAGCAAAATTTAAAGTTAGTAGCTCCCCCACATTTTTACTTACATTTGTCTTTTTAAAACCCTAAAAAAAAACTATTTTAAACCCCCAAAATTTTTTCGGGGAAAATTTCGTGAAGTTGAAAAATTAATTTTTCTCAACTTTCCGTGCTCAAACTTTCCCAAAAATATTGGCAAAAATTTTAAAAAAAGGGAAAATATTTAAGTTAGTAGCGGCTTTCCATTTTTCTTATTTTTGGTCTTTAAAAAACCCTAAAAAAACCTCATTTTAAACCCCCACTTTTCGAGGAAAATCGTAAAATTTTTAAAAATTTAAAAGTTTTCTAAAGTTTTCCTTTCCCTTTTAAAATTTAAAAAATTTTGGGGGACGATTTAAAAAAGAAATGTTTCAGTTAGTACGCATCCATTTTAAAAAAAACCCAAAACTTTTGTCTTTTAAAACCTAGAAAACCTTTTTTAAACCCCCCATTTTTCCGAAAAAAATCGTAAAATTTGGGAAAAAAAAATTCATTTTTTCTCAATTTTTCCGTGTTTCAACCCTTTCCCAAAAATATTTGGGCCCCAAATTTAAAAAAAACCCTTTTTTTTCAGTTAGTACCCTTCAAAACCAAGGTTTACTACTTTTTTTCATTAAAAAACCTAGAAAAACCCCTCATTTTAAAACCCCACTTTTTCGAGAAAAACGTAAATTTTTGAAAAAAAATTAAAAGGGTTTTCTAAATTTTCCGTGCCCCTTATTTTAAAAAATTTTATTGGGGACGATTTAAAAAAGCAATTTTTCAGTTGGGTAGCGCAACCAGTTTTTTTTATTTTTGGGCATTAAAACCCAGAAAATTTTAAAAAACCCCACTTTTCGAGAAAAATCGGGAATTTTTTAAAAATTAAAGTATTCTTCAACTCTTCAGTGCTCTAACTTTCCCAAATTTTTGGGACGATTAAAAAAAGCAATGTTTTCGGGGTTAGTAGCTAAATTTGGTTCACTTCCCTTTTGTAATTAAAAACCCTTTGGAAAAAATCATTTTTAAAACCCCATTTTCGAGAAAATCGGGAATTTTTAAAAATTCATTTTTCCCCAACCCTTTCCCCTGCCCCTTAAACCTTGGGGCCAAATATTGGGACGTTTTTAAAAAAGCAATTTTTTTAGTTAGTAGCGCACCCCCAGTTTAAATTACTTTGTCACCCAAAACCAAAGAAAACACATTTTGAACCCGTTTTTCGAAAAAATTTTTTAATTTGAAAAAATTTTCAGTTTTCCCCCAGCTTTTCCCTTGTTTTTTTACTTTCCCAAATTTTTGGGACGTTTTAAAAAAACCCCCAATTTTTCCCCAGTTGGGTAGCGCATCCAGTTACTTATTTTTGGCTTTCAAACCAGGAAAAAACACATTT
>JANFPS010000651.1:0-10835 GCA_024703675.1 Drosophila nebulosa | reverse complement strand
TATCAGTTAGTACCCTCATCTATTTTATTTTTTTTGTTTTAAAAATTTCCGAAAAAACCCCCTTTTTGAACCCACTTTGAGAAAAAGGAAATTTTTTAAAAATTTATTTAATCCCCAACTTTTCCGTGCTCTAACTTTCCCAAAATTTTTGGGTTTTTTTAAACAAAAGGGAAATGTATCAGTTAGTAGTTTCCCCCGTTTACTTTCAATTTGTTTTAATTTCCTAGGAATTTATTTTGAACCCCATTTTTTCGAGAAAACGGGGAAGGGGGAAAAAATTGAGAACCCAAAACTTTTCCGGGGCTCTGACTTTCCAATATTAGGATGAATACAAAAACAAGGGTTTTCAGTATCAAATTATCATGAGTTTATTTTTCTTTTTTTTGCTTTTTCCAAACCTAGAAAATTTTCCTTTTTTTGAACCCCATTTTTAAGAAAATCGTGAATTTTAAAAATTGAGTAATCTCAATTTTTCCGTGTTTCCTAAAATGCCCAATATTGGGGAAGACCCAATAAAAAAAAAGAAAAATTTTAATCAGTTAGAAAGTTTTCTTTTCCGGGGTTTCCCTTTTTCATTTATCTTTAAAAATCCTAGAAAAACTTATTTTGAATCCATCATCATCAGAAAAATAGCTAAATTGATTTTTATCGTTTTTTTGCAAAAACCTAAAAAACCCCATTTTGAATTCACCTTTCGGGGAAAAAATCGGGGAATTTGTAAAATTGAAAATTCCCCAAATTTTTCCGTGCTCTAAACTTTGCCAAAAATTGAGATGTTTTAAAAAGGGGAAATGTACCAGGTTAGTAGCTCATCCAGTTTACTTTTTTTTTTGGGTCATTCTATTAGAAAACTCTTTTTAAAAACCCCATTTTTCGAAAAAATTAAAGAAAAAAATGAGTTTTCTAGTTTTTAAATGCCCAAATAAAAAAAAAAATTTGGGATAGCTGCTTCCCTAATACATTAAATTTTTGAAATTATCCCAATTTTATTTTTGAAATTTTTAAACCTAAAAAAAACTAATTTTAAACCCACTTTTTAAGAAAATCTGATTTTTGTTAAAAATTTGGGAGTAAACTAAAAACCTTTTCGTGCTCAAAAACCTTTTGGCCCCAATTTATTGGGATGTTAAAAAAAAGGAATGTATGGGTTTTAGTGCTCATTTAGTTCCTTAATTTTGGCATTCAACCCTTTAAAAAAATTTCTTTTTGGGGAAAAACTTGCGAAAAAAATCGTAAATTTGAAAAAAATTTGAGTTGTCTCAATTTTTTCCCGTTCCTTTCTTAAACTTTTCCAATTTTTGGGATGAAACAAAAAGAAAAAGTATCAGTTGGGGTACCCTCGTCGAGTTTTTTTTTCATTTGTCTTTAAAACCCTTTAAAAAAACCTTTTTTTGGGAAACCCATTTTTTTTCGAGAAAATCGTAAATTTTTGTAAATTTTTTGAGTAATCTCAACTTTTTCGTCCCTTTAACTCCCCAATTTTGGGGACGACCCAAAAAAAGCAATGTATCAGTAAGTAGCTCACCCATTTTACTTTTTTTTTTCATTAAAAACCTAGAAAACCTTTTTTTGAACCCACTTTTTAGAAAATTTGGGTGAATTTGTAAAAATTGAGTAATCTCAATTTTTCCGTGCTTTTACTTTCCCAATTTTTGGGATGATTACAAAAAGGAATGTTTTCGGTTAGTAGCTCATCTAGTTACCTTCATTTTGGCTTAAAGGGCCCTAGAAAATTTTTTTGAGCACACTTGTCGAGAAAATCGGGGAATTTAAAAAAATTGGGAGTTTTTTCCCAATTTTTTTTTTCCGTTTTCTAATTTGGGCCAAATTTTGGGGATGATTACAAAAGGGAAATGTTCATTTAATTTAAGGCTATCGTTTTTAATTTGTATATGTTTCAAAACCTAAAAAAAATACTTTAAACCCCCCTTTTTTGAAAAATTTCCCCTTTTTGGTGTAAAAATTAGTTTTCCCTCAACTTTTTAGTGCTCTAATTTTTCCCCAATTTTGGGGGATGACAAAAAAAGGGAATGTATCATAAGTGCCACCCCTAGTTTATTTTTTTTTTGGGTCATTCAAATCGAAAAAAATCTTTTTGGGAACCCATTTTTGTGAGAAAATCGGGAATTTGAAAAAATTTAGTTTTTTTCAACTTTTTCCGTGTTCAAAAACTTTCCCCCTTTTGGGATAAAATTACGGGGGGAAATGTATCAGTAAGTAGCTCATCGAGTTTATTTTCTTTTGGGCCCCATTCAAACCTAAAAAAATTTCACTTTGAACCCATTTTTGAGAAATTTTTGAATTTGTCAAAATTGAGTAATCCAAGTTTTCCGGGGCTTTTTATTTTTTGGAAAATATTGGGATGATTAAAAAAAGGGGAAGTATGGGTTATAGTATTTAGTTACCTTTTTTTTTGGGCTTTTAAACCCCTAAAAAAAATCTTTTAAACCCATTTTTCGAAAAAACCCGAAAATTTTGGTAAAAATTTAGTAATCTAAAAATTTTTCCGTTTTCCCTTACTTTCCCAAAATATTGGGATGATTACAAAAGGGAAATTTTATAAAGTAAGTAGTCATCCATTTTTTACTTTAAATTTGTCATTCAAACCCTAGAAAAATCATTTTTGGAAACCCATTTTTGAGAAATTTTGTTTTCTTGAATTTTGCCCCAAAATTGAGTTTTTTCCAACTTTTCCTGCTCAAACCCCTTTGCCAATATTGGGTGATTAAAAAAGGGGAATTATCAGTTATTTAGCTCATCTAGTTTATTCTTTTTTGTCATTCAAATCAGAAAATTTTCCTTTTTTAAAACCCACTTTTCGAGAAAATCGTAAATTTTTTAAAAATTTATTAATCTCGGGGTTTCCGTGCTCTAACTTTGCCAATTTTGGGGATGTTTTAAAAAAGGGGAAGTACCCCAGTTGAAAGCTCTTTGGAGTTTATTTTTATTTTTTCATTCAAACCTAAAAAACCTCTTTTTGAAACCCATTTTTCGAAAAAAATCGTTTATTGTAAAAAATTGAGTATTCTCAATTTTCCCGTGCTTTTACTTTTCCCAAATTTTGGGGACGTTTAAAAAAGGGAAAATTTTTATTCAGTGTAGCTACCCGAATTTACTTTCTTTTGGGTCTTCAAACCTGGAAAACTCATTTTGAATTCACTTTCGAGAAAATCGTGAATTTGTAAAAATTGAGTAATTCTCAACTTTTCGTGCTCTAACTTTGCCAATATTGGGAGATTACAAAAGGAATGTATCAGTTAGTAGCTCATCCAGTTTACTTTCATTGTCATTCAAACCTAGAAACATCATTTGAACCCACTTTTCGAGAAAATCGTGAATTTGTAAAAATTGAGTAATCTCAACTTTTTCGTACTCTAACTTAGCTAATATTGGGACGATCACGAAAAGCAATGTATCAGTTAGTAGCTCATTGAGTTTACTTTTATTTGTCATTCAAACCTAGAAAACTCATTTTGAACCCACTTTTCGAGAAAATCGTGAATTTGTAAAAATTTATTAATCTCAACTGTTCCGTGCTCTAACTTTGCCAATATTGGGATGATTACAAAAGGAAACGTATTAGTTAGTAGCTCATCTAGTTTACTTGTATATGTCATTCAAATCTAGAAAACTCATTTTGAACCCACTTTTCGAGAAAATCGTGAATTTGTAAAAATTGAGCAATCTCAACTTTTCCGTGCTCTAACTTTGTCAATATTGGGAAGATCATAAAAAGCAATGTATCAGTTAGTAGCTCATCCAGTTTACTTTTATTTTTCATTTCAACCTAGAACACTCATTTTAAACCCACTTTTCGAGAAAATCGAGAATTTGTAAAAATTTAGTAATCTCAACTTTTCCGTGCTCTAACTTTGCCAATATTGGGATGATTACAAAAGAAAATGTATCAGTTAGTAGCTCATCTAGTTTACTTGTATTTGTCATTCAAATCTAAAAACTCATTTTGAACCCACGTTTCGATAAAATCGTGAATTTTGTAAAAACTGGCTAATCTCAACTTTTCCGTGCTCCAACTTTGCAATTTGGGATGAATACAGAAAGCAATGTATCAGTAAGTACTCATCTTGTTTACTTTATTTGTCATTCAACCTAGAAAACTCATTTTAAACCCTTTTTTGAGAAATCTTGAATTTGTAAAAATTGAGTAATCTCAACTTTTCGTGCTCTAACTTAGCCAATATTGGGACGATCACGAAAAGCAATGTATCAGTCAGTACCTCTCCAGTTTACTTTTATTTGTCATTCAAAACCTAAAAACTCATTTTGAACCCACTTTCGAGAAATCTTGAATTTTGTAAAATGACGTAATCTCAACTTTTCCGTGCTCTAACTTTGCCAATATTGGGATGATACAAAAGCAATTTATCAGTTAGTAGCTCATCGAGTTTACTTTCATTTGTCATTCGAACCTAGAAAACTCATTTTGAACACCACTTTTCGAGAAATCGTGAATTTGTAAAAATTGAGTAATCTCAACTTTTCGTGCTCTAACTTTCCAATATTGGGATGATTACAAAAGGAATGTATCAGTTAGTACCTCATCAGTTTACTTTTATTTGTCATTCAAATCTAGAAAAACTCATTTTGAACCCACTTTTCGCGAAAATCTTGAATTTGTAAAAATTGAGTAATCTCAAGTTTTCCGTGCTCTAACTTTGCCAATATTGGGATGATTAAAAAAGAAAATGTATCAGTTAGTAGCTCATCTAGTTTACTTTTATTTGTCATTCAAATCTAGAAAACTCATTTGAACCCACTTTTCGAGAAAATCGAGAATTTTGTAAAAATTGGTAATCTCAACTTTTCCGTGCTCTAACTTTGCCAATATTGGGATGATTACAAAGAAGAATGTATCAGTTAGTAGCTCATCTAGTTTACTTGTATTTGTCATTCAAATCTAAAAACTCATTTTGAACCCACGTTTCGATAAAATCGTGAATTTTGTAAAAACTGCGTAATCTCAACTTTTCCGTGCTCCAACTTTGCCAATTTTGGGATGAATACAGAAAGCAATGTATCAGTAAGTAACTCATCTTGTTTACTTTCATTTGTCATTCAAACCTAGAAAACTCATTTTGAACCCTTTTTTTTGAGAAATTCGTGAATTTGTAAAATTGAGTAATCTCAACTTTTTCGTGCTCTAACTTAGCCAATATTGGGACGATCACGAAAAGCAATGTATCAGTCAGTACCTCATCCAGTTTACTTTTATTTGTCATTAAAACCTAGAAAAACTCATTTTGAATCCACTTTTCGAGAAAATCGAATTTGTAAAATTGAGTAATCTCAACTTTTCCGTGCTCTACTTGCCAATATTGGGATGATCACAAAAAAGCAATGTATCAGTTAGTAGCTCATCAGTTTACTTTTTATTTGTCATTCAAACCTGAGAAAATCTTTTGAACCCACTTTCGAGAAATCTTGAATTTGTCAAAATTGTAATCTCAAGTTTTCCGTGCTCTAACTTTGCCAATATTGGGATGATTAAAAAAGGGAACGTATCAGTTAGTAGCTCATCGAGTTTACCTTTCTTTGTCATTCAAACCTAGAAAAATCATTTGAACCCACTCTTTAGAAAAAGAGAATTTGTAAAATTGAGTAGTCTCAACTTTTCCGGCTCTAAAAGTTTTTCCAATTTAGAGTGTTACAAAAAAAAATTATTTTTAATAACTCATCAGTTTACTTTTATTTGTCATTCAACCAGAAAACTCATTTTGAACCCCTTTTTTAAAAATTTTAAATTTGTCAATATTTTGATTTACAAAGGAAATGATTTTAGGGGCTCTTTGATTTACTTTCATTTTTCATTCAAGTCTAGAAAAATAATTTTGAACCCCCTTTTAAGAAAATCGTGAATTTGTAAAAATTGTTCAATCTGAACTTTTCCGTGCTCTAACTTTGGGGCCATATTGGGGGTTATTACAAAAGGGAATGGTAGCTTATCTAGTTGACTTTTATTTGTTATTCAAACCCAGAGAACTTAATTTTTAATCCCTTTTCGAAAATCGTGAAAATTTTAAAAATTGTTAATCTCTACTTTTTTTGTGCTCTAACTTTTTTCCAAAATTGGGTGATAAAAAGCAATGACATTATAGCTCATCGATTTACTTTTTTTGTCATTAAACCTAGACAAATCATTTTGAACCCACTTTTCGAGAAAATCGTGAATTTGTAAAAATTGGTTTCTCAACTTTTCCGTGCTCCAAATTTGCCATATTGGAGATTCCAAAAAGGATGACAATAAGTAGCTCTCGAGGTTCTTTCATTTGTCATTCAAACCTGAGACTTATTTTGATCCACTTTTCGGAAAAACGTGAATTTGTAAAAAATTATAATCTCAACTTTTTCCGTCTCTGCTTTGCCATATTTTTATGAATACAAAAAACAATGTATTAGCAGTAGCTCCTCGAGTTTACTTTCATTTGTCATTCAAACCTAAGAACTTATTTTGAAACCCCTTTTCGAGGAAAACGTGAATTTTTAAAAAATTTTGTAATCTCTACTTTTTTGTGGGGTCTAACTTTGCCAATATTAGGATATTACAAAAAACAAAGTACTTAGTACTCACAGTTTCTTTTATTTGTCATTAACCTAACAACTCATTTTTTAACCCACTTTTTCGAGAAAAACTGAATTTTTAAAAATTGAGTTTTACTCAAATTTTCCGTCTCTAACTTTGCCAATATTGGCTGATTTCAAAGGGAATGTACAAAATGCTCATCGAGGTTACTTTCATTTTCATTTAAAACCCAAGAACTTATTTTAATCCCTTTTCGAGAAAATCGTGATTTGTAAAATTGAGTAATCTCAAATTTTCCGGGGGCTCTAACTTTGGCCAAAATTGCGATGATTACAAAAGGGAATGCATCAGTTAGTAGCTCATCAATATACTTTCATTTGTCACTCAAAACCCAGAAAACTCATTTTGAACCCACTTTTTTGGAAAACGTAAATTGTAAATAGAGTATCTCAACTTTTCCGTCTCTAACTTAACCCAAAATTGGGGGTGATTCCAAAAAATGCATCATTATTCCTCACTTGTTTTTTTTTCATTTTTATTAAACCTAGAACACTCATTTTTAACCCCCCTTTTTTGAGAAAATCGTGAATTTGTTAAAAAATTTAGTAATCTAAACTTTTCCGTGCTCAACTCTGCCAATATTGGGATATTCAAAGGGAAAGCATCAGTTGTACTCATCAAATATACTCTCATTTGTCACTCAAACCCAGAAAACTCTTTGAATTCACCTTTCGAGAAAATCGGAATTTGTAAAAAAGAGTATTCTCAACTTTTCGTGCTCTTTCTTTGCCAATAGGGATGATTTAAAAAAGGGGAAAGTACCAGTTAGTAGCTCTACAGTTTACTTGTATTTGTCATTCAAATCTAAAAACTCATTTTTAACCGACTTTTTGAAAAATCGTGAATTTTTAAAAAATTTATATCTCAACTTTTCCGTGCTCTAACTTTACCAATATTGGGAAGATTACAAAAGGGAATGTATCAGTTAGTAGCTCATCCAGTTTACTTCCATTTGTCATTCAAACCTAGAAAACTCATTTGAACCCACTTTTCGAGAAAATCGTGAATTTGTAAAAATTGAGTAATCTCAACTTTTTCGTTCTCTTACTTTGCCAATATTGGGACGATCACGAAAAGCAATGTATCAGTTAGTAGCTCATCCAGTTTACTTTTATTTGTCATTCAAACCTAGAAAACTCATTTTGAACCCACTTTTCTAGAAAATCGTGAATTTGTAAAAATTGAGTAATCTCAAGTTTTCCGTGCTCTTACTTTGCCAATATTGGGATGATTACAAAAAGGAATGTATCGGTTAGTAGCTCATCTAGTTACCTTAATTTTGGCATTCAAGCCTAGAAAAATCATTTTGAGCACACTTGTCGAGAAAATCGTGAATTTGTAAAAATTGAGTAGTCTCAACTTTTCCGTGTTCTAACTTTGCCAATATTGGGATGATTACAAAAGGGGATGTATCAGTAAGTAGCTCATCGAGTTTACTTTCATTTGTCATTCAAACCTAGAAAAATCACTTTGAACCCACTTTTTGAAAAATTCTAGAATTTGTCAATATTGGGACGATTACAAAAGGAAATGTATTAGTAGGTAGCTCTTTGAGTTTTACTTTCATTTGTCATTCAAGTCTAGAAAACTAATTTTGAACCCACTTTTCGAGAAAATCGTGAATTTGTTAACATTGGGTAGTCTCAACTTTTCCGTGCTCTAACTTTGCCAATATTGGGAAGATTACAAAAAGCAATGTATTTGTAAGTAACTCATCGAGTTTACTTTCATTTGTCATTCAAACATAGAAAACTCATTTTGAACCCACTTTTCGAGAAAATCGTGAATTTGTTAACATTGGGTAGTCTCAACTTTTCCGTGCTCTAACTTGTGCCAATATTGGGAAGATTACAAAAAGCAATGTATTTGTAAGTAACTCATCGAGTTTACTTTCATTTGTCACTCAAACCTAGAAAACTCATTTTGAACCCACTTTTTGAGAAATTCTTGAATTTGTCAAAATTGAGTAATCTCAAGTTTTCCGTGCTCTAACTTTGCCAATATTGGGATGATTAAAAAAGGGAATGTATCAGTTAGTAGCTCATCTAGTTTACTTGTATTTGTCATTCAAATCTAGAAAACTCATTTTGAACCAACTTTTCGAGAAAATCGAGCGTTTTTAAAAAGGAAATGTATCAGTTAGTAGCTCATCTAGTTTACTCGTATTTGTCATTCAAATCTAGAAAACTCATTTTGAACCCACGTTTCGAGAAAATCGTGAATTTGCAAAAATTGAGTAATCTCAACTTTTCCGTGCTCCAATTTTGCCAATATTTGGGTAATTACAAAAAGGGATGCATCAGTTTGTAGATCATCTAGTTGACTTAATTTTGTCAATCAAAACCTAGAAAGCTCATTTTGAACACACTTTTCGCGAAAATCGTGAATTTGTAAAAATTAAGTAATGTCAACTTTTCCGTGCTCTTACTTTGCCAATATTGGGATGATTACAAAAGGAATGTATCAGTAAGTAGCTCATCGAGTTTACTTTCATTTGTCATTCAAACCTAGAAAAATCAATTTGAACCCACTCTTCGAGAAAATCGAGAATTTGTAAAAATTGAGTAGTCTCAACTTTTCCGTGCTCTAACGTTGCCAATATTAGAATGATTACAAAAAGCAATGTATTTGTAAGTAACTCATCGAGTTTACTTTTATTTGTCATTCAAACCTAGAAAACTCATTTTGAACCCACTTTTTGAAAAATTCTAGAATTTGTCAATATTGGGATGATTACAAAAGGAAATGTATTAGTAGGAAGCTCTTTGAGTTTACTTTCATTTGTCATTCAAGTCTAGAAAACTAATTTTGAACCCACTTTTCGAGAAAATCGTGAATTGTAAAAATTTATTAATCTCAACTGTCCGTGCTCTAACTTTGCCAATATTGGATGATTACAAAAGGAAATTTACTAGTTAGTAGCTCATCTAGTTTACTTGTATTTGCCATTCAAATCTAGAAAACTCATTTTGAACCCACTTTTCGAAAAAAATCGTGAATTTGTAAAAATTGAGTAATCTCAACTTTTCCGTGCTCTAACTCTGCCAATATTGGGATGATTACAAAAGGGAATGCATCAGTTAGTAGCTCATCAAGTATACTTTCATTTGTCACTCAAACCTAGAAAACTCATTTTGAACCCACTTTTCGAGAAAATCGTAAATATGTAAAATAGAGTAATCTCAACTTTTCCGTGCTCTAACTTTACCAATATTGGGATGATTACCAAAGGAAATGCATCAGTTAGTTCCTCATCTTGTTTTCTTTCATTTGTCATTCAAACCTAGAACATTCATTTTGAACCCACTTTTCAAGAAAATCGTGAATTTGTTAAAATTGAGTAATCTCAACTTTTCCGTGCTCTAACTCTGCCAATATTGGGATGATTACAAAAGGGAATGCATCAGTTAGTAGCTCATCAAGTATACTTTCATTTGTCACTCAAACCTAGAAAACTCATTTTGAATTCACCTTTCGAGAAAATCGTGAATTTGTAAAAATTGAGTATTCTCAACTTTTCCGTGCTCTTACTTTGTCAATATTGGGATGATTACAAAAGGGAATGTACCAGTTAGTAGATCATACAGTTTACTTGTATTTGTCATTCAAATCTAGAAAACTCATTTTTAACCGACTTTTCGAGAAAATCGTGAATTTGTAAAAATTGAGTAATCTTAACTTTTCCGTGCTCTAACTTTGCCAATATTCGGATGATTACAAAAAGGAATGTATCAGTTAGTAGCTCATCTAGTTTACTTGTATTTGTCATTCAAACCTAGAACACTCATTTTGAACCCACTTTTCGAGAAAATCGTGAATTTGTAAAAATTGAGTAATCTCAACTTTTCCGTGCTCTAACTCTGCCAATATTGGGATGATTACAAAAAGGAATGTATCAGTTAGTAGCTCATCTAGTTTACTTGTATTTGTCATTCAAATCTAGAAAATCATTTTTAACCGACTTTCGAGAAAATCGTGAATTCGTAAAAATTGAGTAATCTTAACTTTTCTGTGCTCTAACTTTGCCAATATTCGGATGATAACAAAAAGAAATGTATCACTTAGTAGCTCATCTAGTTTACTTGTATTTGTCATTCAAACCTAGAAAACTCATTTTGAGCCCACTTTTCGAGTAAAAATTGAGTAATCTCAAATTTTCCGTGCTCTAACTCTGCCAATATTGGATATTACAAAAGGGAATGCATCAGATAGTACTCATCAAGTATACTTCTTG
>JANFPS010000650.1:0-10848 GCA_024703675.1 Drosophila nebulosa | reverse complement strand
CCCCTAATTTTACACCTTTTTTGGCCTTGGGTCCATTAAATTTTAGTAATTCCCCTCTTTTCGGAAATTTCCCCCCCCGGTTGACTTTGAGTAAAACATTTTTGTCGCTGTTGGAACCCCGGCAAATATTTGCGCCCTTTTGTTTTTTGAAACCGCTCTTTACAAATTTGGAATAGAAAATTTGAGTTATTAAATGTCCTGCCCCATTATGTTTTTACTCTATCGATTGCAATTTTGAGTCATAGCCTTGACAGGATTTCTGTGCTGTCGGGTTTTGGTTTCAATCCATCTTGTAAAGCTTTTCAAAGACTTACCAAATTTTCACCTTGGGGTATATTAATTCGCGGTTTTATTTTTTTGTGCAGTTTGGAGAAATAAATTTAAGATCCCCCTTTTACCGATTTTTTTCAGTTTCTTTTTTGGGTTTTATAATTGTTTGATCTTTAGGTGTAAAGTTTTCCCTCTCCGACATGTACCTAAGATTATCTCTTAATCCTAGTAATACGTGCCCTGCTTGTCGAGATGTTTTAAAAGTTTCACGAATGTTATTATAACAAATTAGATCCGCATATGTTTTTTTTTTGTTTTATTTGATAACGGGTTTTTTTATTAAGGCATTTAAACGATTAAAAAAATTCTTGGGGGGTTCCTTTTAGAAATGCGATATTTCTGACCATTCCTTAATTAACATTTTTTTCTATTTTGACTTTTTTAAAATCTTTAAGCTCTATTATGTATCTTTTCCAAACGTTTTTTTATACATTAAGTAGTTTTTTAGACTAGGTTTAGAGCAGTTAAAATCGCTATAACCGCTAGTAAATAGTTTTTGACTCCTAGGTGAAACATTGGATCCACAAGCTCTACGACGTTAATGACACGGCCTACATTTTAACTTAGATTCTCTGCCTCCCATTTTGGAAACGCAAATGTAATAACATTTTTTTTTTTATTTATTGCCTGCTGGTGGCACAGGTATACTCGCAGTCGTTGGGGCAGGCTATACTTGGTTTTGGTTTTTTCCCCTTAAGGGTTTGTGTAGTTATTATTATTTTGGGGTTTCCAAAAATTTTGTAACCCCAGTGTGGAGAAAAGGGGCTAGCGGTTTGGGGGCTTATTTTTTCTTTTTTTTAATTTGGAATTATGAATTCACCCCGGTGAGCTATTTCACCGAGGTGGTCCAATTTTTGAATTTGGGCGTTTAACGCTTTAAAAGTTCACCTTCCTGGCTTTTGTTTTTTTTACCACACCGCTTTTTTTTTCCCATCACACCCCTATTACGTTTTTTTCCTTCTTGTTTTACAAACATGGGGCTTTTAGATTTCATTGGGTTTTCGGTTGTTATGTATGTTTGAACTTAATTTCTTGACATTAAATTTTGCCCTTTTCGGGGGGTGGTGTATTTTCCGAAAAATACCCTACAATTTTTTAAGGGTATCAATGCTGCCCCATTCTTGGTCCTATTTACAATGGAAAAGGGCGGGAAGAACCGAACTCTCTTTTCAATGTTTTAAAATTTTTCCCAAGGAAAACTAACTTTGGCCTGTTTTTTTCCAAAAAATTATGAAAAAAAACCTATTTCCTATTTCATAGCCAAAAAATTTTCTATTTCAAACTTATATTCATTTATTAATTTTTTCTTTATAAAGGAAAATTAAAAAATTTTTTTCGCTTTTTTTGGTATTTATAAATTTTTTTTAGGGGTTTTTTTTTGGACAATGGAAACACTTGAGCTTAGGTGCAAATTTGTGGTGGTTTTTCTCGGGGTTTGTGTGGGGTTGTTGTGTTAAGGTGTAATTGTTCAGCTCATTGAATTATTATTATTATTATTTAAATATATATTTAATTTTTTTTTTGCAATTTGATGAATGCTACCTATTTGATGCATGTGGTTTTCAGGCCATACTCTAAATTAAAAACAACTTTAAGTCGCTTAATTTTAATAATTAAAAAAGGGAAAAACCCCGGCATAGTTAAAAAATTCAGTTGGGGGGTTAATTGCAACGCTGTCGGTTTCTCCAGCCCTTGGTCTGTGGTTTTTTTTTTTATGTTTCATTCCATTTTGAAAAACGAGGAAAAACGAGTTCGGGCATGAGGGGTTTTGCATTTGGGGAGTCTACCCCCAGCGCATGGAGCGGGAATACGATTGACCAAGACCAAGCTACCAACAGATACGGCACCCAGAGCATGGGTCGCAGCTGCCTTCACGTCCTCAGAGCTGGCTTTAAAACATTCAATTATGGTTTGAGGCCAAACCTGTATGGAGCTCAGATCAAAATGTCGGTCAATTTCACCAATTGTTTAGAAGGCACGAAAATTATTTGAGTATCGTTGCAGCTTCTGAAGGTGGGTTATTCAATTTAGTAGCCAGTAGCGTTGCCACATGGGAACATTGTTGGGTAAGCGCTGCAATGCACATGGCCGAAGAGTGCTAGGCTTGTTAATGCAACTGTAGTTGTTCAGTGGGTCGTGTTGAAGAAGCATCGCCGCCAATTAGCACGGTTGTCACTTTGTCACAGTCACCATGTAAACACTTCAATATAATACACGGGCACGTCTGGTTCTTTTTAATGTTTCTTTTCGAATGTTCAATTATTTGTGAAGACTAAAACCGCATAGCTGCGCTGCCGGTTACGCCAGCAGCGGAGTGGCTTCTTCAAATGTATTTCTTGTAAACGTATTTCACTTAACTTACATTAGAAATAACTGCATTTCAATGCTTTCATTTGCAGACACTTAGGAATTTCTCGTGTTTCCGCGATGATGTCAGGTACTAGCGTTCCTCCGTTCCGCAGCGATAGAATTTTGGTTACCCTGTCTAGTATATACATATTGGTTAAACACAGTTTTTTTGAGTCGCGTAACTAAGCGCTCGATTAAGAGGGCTTCCATGTAGTAAACTAGGAATCTTTCAAATTTTCCACACTAAGCTCCGCAGCGCTGCAGTCGTTATTTGTGTTGCGTAAATGCTGTTGTGGCTTCGGTCAACACACGCACATACATACGGAAAACAACATGAATTGTGACTGTATGTGTGCGAGACAATTTTAAACACAATATTTTAAAATAGACAAAGTCTTTCAAACCCTGTGCCCATAGGGTAAAAGGGTATATTAAAATCGCCACAATATATGTAACAAACAGAAGGAAGTGTTTATATAAAGTATATTTACAGTATATATATTCTATTATAGACTATAAGAGCAAGAGTCACCAAAGTTGGGATGCAGGCTCAAATAGTGTGAACCCAGATCACATTTATTTCAGTATTTAATCGGAGACTATTAGGTAGAGTCACCAAAGTTGGCATGCAGATTCGTATAGTGTGTACGCAGATCAAGTTTATTTCAAGTTATGGTGAATTGCTTTCTTTAGACGATTTCAAACCTATAAAGTATATATTCTTGATCAGCATGAGAAGCCGAGTAGATATATCCATGTCCGTCCGGCTTGTACCAGTCTGTTTTAGCGCGCTGAAAACCCATTTGCTTATGAGCTATTGAAATGAATCTTCGTATATAAGCTTTCTTTTACCATTGGTAGGTTAAGTTCTTGGGCTATCCGAATCGATCGCCTATATCATTTAGCTGCCATACAAACGATCGGTCGAAAAAGGAGTTTTAGTGAGAAAAACTTTTTTGTTTTGTATGCTCCTAAACTTTACTTACCACTTATGTGTATTAACATTCCCGCGCCTATTTGTCAAATTTCATAGGAATCGCACTGCTATAACATATAGTGTGTTTTCACATATAAACATTTTAAATAAATAGTATGGTTCATACTTCCACATGTAACACTATGTTGCATGTATGTATGTATATATAATAGCAATTAAACATAAGTATGCACATCGATATACGTACACATATTCATGGATACATATCCCGATGTACATATTAACCACTAGAGTTATGCGTAACATGAGATGCGGATAGCGTGGGACCGCTGAACCAGCACTTTGGACACACACTGCTGAGTTCTAGGTAACTAGGCCGTCGATATGCAACTCCGCCGTTGGCCAACCTTTGCCGCCTCCAGTTTGCGTGTTTGATATCAATATGAAAACTTCGTCTAAGCAGCAGCAGCATCAACTAAAAAAAAAGGAGAAACCAATTTTAATGATCTTCGGTGGCCAACAATCCAACAAGGTCAAAGAGATACTGGACGATTTCTCAACGCTGTTCCTATCGAAAACAAGACGCATAAATTTTTGAGGAAATTCTGCTGAGTACCAGGCCAGAAACAATCCTCCCCCAAACAGCAGCCAAAAACCCGGGGAGGAAGGTACTTCAAGCTGGCGAGAAAGACACGACTCCTTCTGGACCTCCTTAAGACAAACTTAAGAACGTCTCGCCGAGAAGACGGACCAAAAAAACGCAAACGTGAATAATTCCATTGCCTCAGAAATAAAAAAATAAATACACTTAAATAACTGTTGACTAAACTTACTACTAACATTAAATTACTAAACAACAAAACTCTCCAGGCAATATCATGTTTTTCATAATGTATAATAAAAACTTTCAATAACAGAGTTTCCAGTTCGAACGTTAAACATTTTGCAAGAACGCAGCAATTATATACCAATAAACGAATTCGAATAAGAATACATGAAAACATTTGAGTTTATGTAAGCCTTTTATTTAAATGTTCAGAAATTGGAAAAGAGATAGTATGGGGATCGTCTCTGGATCGGCTCTGGATCGTCTTAAAGCCCGCAAGAGCCGGACACGATCCATTCCCATCGTGTGCTTCGGTCGTCGGAAATACCGCTACGACCAGGCACACATCCCGGCTGGATATCCTCAGGATAGAGGTTCGCCCCTAGCACGACGGAGATAGACGCCGGACGGTCAAAGTCGGCATCGGCAGGCACCAGGTTCAAAACTTGCTCTCGATTCGTCGGAGACACCTCCCGAATGGGTGTCCGGATGCGCAGGTTCGGGTCCTCCTTTAGGACGACGTCTCGTTGCCTACTCGGACGACTGCGATGGGGCATCAAGGTCGTCGAACTGGCTTGGCTTGGAGCAGCAACGAGAAGGTGGGAGCCCGGGTAGAAGCAATGGGACTTCGGTTCCGGATGGAAAGCTCTTCTTGCTGTAGAGGAGGCCGATCTTGACTATTGACCGTCGAGGAACTACACGGGGGCCGGCGCTCACAGGCGCGGTCCGAAGACCGCCGCCTTGGGTTTCGGACCGCCATATGGAGATGGGTATGGTGCTTCCCGCCACACCGTCAACGTACCGCTAAAGTCCTGCAATCCCCGTAGACCGTCGAGGAACTACACAGGGCCGGAGCTCACGGCCGCGGTTCGAAAATCGCCGCGTTTCTCAGGGCGCAAATCTAGGAACTGTCGACAGAGACGGATGACGTATGAAATCCCCGGCAGACTCGGAACCGATATGAGTCGACGCCCCGTATTTGTCGTCTTCCTCGTTTTGGGCGTAGTGCATGTCTTGGGGGCATTTCTCGTGCGGACCAAGGAACTACAACGACGGAAGAAAAAACAACTGGATTAGCCTGGTAAGAAAGAAGAAACAGATGAACATTGGGATGAGGACACGCAGACGCAGAACAAAGACCATCCATGGTGAGGTCACTGCGGCAAGGGCGCAGGATCGCTTTCTTCACGCAGTAGGATCAGCTTCTCAACGCGACGTCGGATGGTGCGCTGCCCGAACGTCTACGACGCGGACTAAACCGTCAGTACTGGGACGAGCCTGCTCCATTCGATCTAAACGCCACTCGGTTAGAGGCATGCTATCCTCAAGCTCGTCGACGTGGTCGCCTGCTTGAAAGCAGCGAGAAGGGTGTTTTCACTTATTGCGCTTATGCAGTTTTCTCAAGGAAGGAGTCCTCTATACAGCGCTTGGGGGCGGCCAAGAAATCATTCTCTAGGGCCTTGGATGCTCCAACGAAGCTTTTTCCATTGTCGGAGTATATGCGCTAAGGAACCTGTCGTTGAGCTACGAATCGGGAGAATGCGGCTAGGAATTTTGCGGTCGTGAGGTCGGTGGTGGCCCATCATGAATCCCATCCAGAATTTTGCACGAAGATACCGCACCATAAGATGATTGCCACGATATGATCTATTAATAGGTGGTCCTGTATTTAAGGCGTGTCGAGCGAAAATCGATTACGAGTCTGAGACGGTGACTTTAAACGATATTACATTTAAAATGATACATATTGTACCTAACACGTACAAAGAAATTCGAATGTTAGCAAAAGTCGATGAGAACAGCGATTTTGAAGAACTTACTTCTTGTAATGATATCCGAGACTCTCACCTTAATTTAGAGGAAAAAAAGGCTTACATGCAAAAATGAAAGAATTTGAATCGCTCAAATTTAATGAGACCAAAATTTATAAAGTACACATAAAAATATTCACACTATAAAACAACAAAGAGCCATTTTAAAAAACCATAACCTTTACCCTCAAATTCATGGGGAGGAAGTATAAAATAAAGCAAAAAGAATAAAGATATGCTTAATCAAGGCATAATTCGAAAATCCAATTCCTCATATTGCAGCCCGATATGGGTGGTACCAAAAAAGGAGGATGGGACAGGAAAAAAAACAAATTTTGTGTAGTCATTGACTATCGAATCTGAATGAGGAAACCGTTTTCAGATAGGTTTCCATGCCAAATATCGATGAATTGCTAAACAAACTAGGTAGATGCCAATATTTTACAACCTTGAACTTAGCAAAAGGTTTTCATCAAATCCCAATCAAAGAAAAGTCCATCAAGAAAACAGCATTCAGAACCAAGGTCTTTATGAAGTTACAAGAATGCCATTTAGTCTAAAAAATGCACCTGCAACTTTTCAAAGACTTATGAATGATGTGTTGAAAGACATCTTGGGTGAAAATGGTCTTGTTTACCTCGATGATATAATTATATTTTCAACTTCTCTTCAAGAACATTTCATAAGCCTCCGAAAAGTTTTCGAAAAACTTATAGAAGCTAACCTGACGATTCGCCTCATTGAATGCGAATTCCTAAAAAAGGAAACAAAATTTTTAGGTCATATAATTAAGTTTAAGGTTAAAAACCCCCCCCCCCCCCAAAAAAAAATTTTTTAAAATCGTACTCCCAATTTACCCCTTTCCCCAAAACCCCCCCCCAAAAAAAAAATTAAAGCCTTTCTTTGACTGTGCGGATTCAATTCGCAATTTCATAAAGGGATTTTCCCAAAAAAACAAAAACTTGACAACTTTCATAAGGAAGGGAAGGGGTCATAAACATATATAAAAGGGCATACAGGAAGCAAAAAGCATTAATTGTACCCAGCCCCAATATACCCAGACCAGATTTTAAATAAAAAAAGGACTGGTCCCTTTCGCGATTGGTAAACCCAATAGTTTCGCGAGTAAAACTTTTCGACAATTAAAAAAGGGAATTGCAAAGCTGCCCGGTAGGGCTACTTCCCCCCTTTATCTCTACGGTAAAAATTTTAAAAATAAATAGTGAAAAAAACCATTGCAGTGGCTTCAAAATTTAAAAAAAACCAAATATGAAGTTAAAGCGATATAAAAAAAAATTAAACGAATAGGGATTTCGATATAAAACTTTATATCGGGCAAAAAAAAACATGTGGCAGATTTCACTGTCTCGCATTAAAATTTTAAAAAGTAAATGTCTTAGACACAGTTTTTTTTTAACATGACCACTTTGGGAAGTCGAAAGAAAAAGAAAATCTGGAATCTTTTTCAGAGAAAAAAATCAAAATTTTAAAAAACCCAAATTTTTTTTTTTCAAAGCAAAACAAAAATCTTTAAAAAAATTCAGAAAAAAGGCCCACAGTAAATTAAAAGTGCGAAAAAAAAAAAAAAAATAAAAATTAATTTAATTTTTTCCGATTTTAAACAGGGATTGTGAGTGATATTACCAAGACCAGATTCATAATGGAACAAAAAAAAAACAATTTAAATTTAAAAAAAAAAATTTTTTTCATCAGAAATTCGAAATGTTATAAATCGTGCACCATTTTTAAAAAACAAACCAAACACGAACACAGCGAAAAAGGGCAAGGGCCATTGGGGAACAACCCCGAGTGCAAAAAAACATCAAGATAAATAGTCCCAAAGACTATTGGGGAACATTTAGGGGGATTAGCACTAACATGCATTTGACCCACACTCAAAAAATAAAATTAAAAATTATTAAAAACCCCGTTACAAATTTTGGAAAAAATAGGGCTACAAAAAAATTTTCCCAAACTGTTCAAGACCCCCGGTTTTTTCAAAAAAAATTTCAGGATTGGTTGAAAAAATTTTTTATTTTACAAAATTTTTAATAAAAAACCAGTTTAAAAAAGGAATTTGCATATATCGAAAGAATTCATTTTAAAAAACTAAATGAGGAAAAGAGGATTTTAAAGAAAATTAAAAGAACTTTAATGCAAAAATTACATTGATTTTGGGAAATATTAATTAAAAATCATTTAAAAGGAAACCCCAAGGGCCCCACAGGTAAAAAAAATCCCGTAAAAAATTTTTTTATTAAAAGGAAAAAAGAAATTAAAAACCCCAAAAAAAAGAAGAAAGAATTAAAAAACTTAACAAAAAAAAATTTTTTAAAATTAAGAAGTTTAAAACCCCAAAATTTTACAAAAAAAAGATAAATAAGGAAACAGGGTCCCGGCCCCAAAGAAGAACTTTCAGATACGAAAAAACTCCCCCTAATAAGAAATACAGTATAAAAAAAGAGGAACAATTTTTTTACTTTCAGAGAAAACTATGTGATTAAAAAAAATTTAAAAATTTCTAAAACCCCACACCCACAGGGGCTCTTTAAATCTTCATTGGAATAATTGCTTTGAACCCCCATACAAGCCGAGGGAAAATTTTTTTTAAAACGCCCCCAAAAATAAAATTTATTCACAAATTTCATTTTTATTTTTGAACAGGAGAAATCGAAGAATATGGCCCAATTTAACGTACACTCATTTGATATAAAAAAAACCCAAATTGAAAAAAAATTTTTGATAAAAAAAAAAACGGGAAAAACCTTTTAAAATTTAAAGTTAAAACACCCCCATTTTTTAAAGAAAAAATTTAAAAAAAATCGATGAAAGGATTATATTTTTCCCGGAAGACCTAAGCGTGGCCTTTTTAACCCCCTAATAGGGAATGCAAAGAATTTTTAAAAAATTGGGGAAAATTTTGATGAAAAAAAAAAAAAAAAAATTACTGAGTACCGAAAAAATTAAAAACAAAAGAAAATTAAAATCCCCGAAATTTGGGAAAAAAATGAAAGGGAAAACACAAACCGAAAATATTTTAACAAGGGAAAATTTAAAAATAATATTTTAATATTCCTCACCACAACCCTCCCAAAACATTGAAAATTGCATTTTCAAAATAACCCGACTAGGTTTTTATAAATCCGAAACTTTTGGAGTTATGTGAGCAAAAAATATTGACGAAAAGAACATTTTAAAAAACAAAAAAAAAATCAAACCTGGTTAAAAAAAAAAATAAAAAAGAAAATTTTTATTTTTCTTCCACATTCCAAAAGATATTATTTCATCCCCAAAAATTCAAAATCATGAGATACCCCGACCAAAATAAAAATTGGCTTAAATATAACTTAGAAGATGAATTCTATCAAGTTCGGAAGTATATTTTTAACACCGATAAAAAATGATAACAGATCAATGTATCACAGGTGAATAGGGATTCCGGGGAGAGGAAATAAAAACCCAATCTTCATTTAGTGAATTCAAATATTGAACTGATTTTATTTACAAAATTCTTCTGCTTATATTGAGTGACATTCTTGGGGGCGGGGAATCTTATTCTAAGCTTGACACGATCGCTAAAAGGTCGGGGTAAAAGCAATCGGGGGTTGAAATTAGTTTTAACCGACATCCGTTTGGGCGTTAGATGTTTGGTTATTGAATATATTTATGTACCTTGATTGGGGGCCCTAGGGTATTTTTGATACAAGTTTTTTACATTTATGTATTTCTACTGACGATGTGTTCTGTATTTTTAGATTATATATATAAAATTCTCGAGTGTGGTGTTTTTACCAAACTATCCGAAAGGCCCCGACCGATTCTCACGAAATTTTTATGCAGATCGTGTAGGACTGAGAATCGGCCAACATCTATTTTTTATACCCAAATAATTTAAATAATTAAATAATTTTAATAAATGTTTATTTTTTTAAACACACTAATACTTTCATACAAGCAAGAAACGTTTGCGGATGCGATAGAAAGAATAATGCAAAAATCGGCTTCTGTCGCATGCGTTGTCCTCTCACAAATTTTTCACTCAGCTTTCAGTGTTCTCATGTTATGAGCAAAAATTATATATGTCGGTGCGTGAGTGTGAGAGGGTGTGTTGTGTTTTCGGGTATTTCACAATAATAGTAATTTCATCATTTGTGGTTTAAGAAGAACCGTTTTAGCGGGACGCCAGCGTTCTGTCGCTGTCGCCGAGTGTGGTTTGGTGGAAGACGCGCACAAGAATTGTGCGTCTCGAGTTCAGTCGTTGTTACAACTCGAGTGACACCGAACTCGCTGCGCTAATTATTGATCAAGAAAATAATACACGTTATAACACCAATCAGTTTTCCAACTTGATTTATTACAACAATGCCACGAACACGCAGGGGGGCTAATTTTAGTCGTCAAAAAAAAACAGATCTAGAGGCATGCAAAATAGAAGAGCAAAAAGATAGAGCAGAAAAGGCAACAAAGTAATGCAGATGTCCGTGTAAGAATGGCGCAGTTACGTGCATCACAATTTCAAGGGGTACGGGAGCGAAAAAAACAAGCAATTGGGAAAGAAGAGAAGCGCGCAGATTAAGCCCAAAAGAGTAGAGGGG
>JANFPS010000065.1:0-55557 GCA_024703675.1 Drosophila nebulosa | reverse complement strand
TTTTAAATTTTTCCAAATATTGGGGAGATTACAAAAAGCAATTATCATTTAGTAGCTCATCAGTTTTTTTCATTGTCTTTCAAACCTAAGAACTAAATTTTTTTCCACTTTTCAAAAAAATCTGAATTTTAAAAAAATTGAAAATCTCAATTTTTTCCGTGCTCTAACTTGCAAATTTTTTGGGGAAATAAAAAAAGGAATAATCAGAAGTAGCTCATTTAGTTTACTTGTATTTGTCATTAAAACCTAAAACTTATTTAACCATTTTTTCGAAAAAAATCGTGAATTTGTAAAAATTGAGAAACTCAATTTTTTCCGTGTTAACTTTGCCAAATTTTGGGAAATGATTAAAAAAAAATGTATCGAAATTAGCTCACTAGTTTTACTTGTTTTGGGTTCAAACCTAAAAAACAAATTTGAACCCACTTTTCGAAAAAAATTTTGAATTTGTAAAATTGGGTTACCCTTTTTTCCCCGTTTTCTTACTTTCCAATTTGGGAGTTTCCAAAAAGCAAATGTATCAGTGTGGCTCCAGTTTATTTTATTTGTCTTTCAAACCTAGAAAAATTTTTTTTGATCATTTTTGGGAAAAAATCGTAAATTTGAAAAAATGAGTATTTTAAATTTTTCCGTCTCAAACTTGGAAAAATTGGGTTTACAAAAAGCAATGATCGTAAGTAGCTCATCAGTTAACTTTCATTTGTCTTAAAACCTAGAAAAATATTTGAACCCATTTTTCAAAAATCGTAAAATTTAAAAATTAAGTAATTCAACTTTTCCGTGCTCTAACCTTGCCAATTTGGGGTGATTACAAAAATGTATCGTAAGGCTCATCAGTTTACTTTATTGCTTCAAACCTAGAAAACTATTTTGAACCCACTTTTCGAGAAAATTGAATTTTTTAAAATTGAGTAAAAACTTTTCCTTTTTTCTACTTTCCCAAATTTGGGGAAATGATTCAAAAGCAAGAACATAAGTAGCTATCAGTTTACTTTTATTTTTTATTCCCCCCAAAAAATCTTTTTGAACCCCTTTTTTCGAGAAAATCGTAAATTTGTAAAATTTGGTATCAACTTTTCCGTGTTCAACTTTGTCAGAATTGGGATGATTAAAAAAAAGCAATGCATCATAATTGCTCATCTATTTACTTTTATTTTCTTAAAACTAAAAAACTCTTTTGAACCCATTTTTCGAGAAAATCTGAATTTGGAAAACTAAGTATTTTTCAACTTTTCGTGCTCTAACTTTGGAAATCGAGTTTACCTTATGGTCCCTAGAAAAACTCATTTAAACCCCATTTCCGAGAAAATCTAATTTTAAAAAATTGGAATCAAAACGAACTTAAGTTCGTGCCGGCAAAATCTTAACTTTTCCCAAATTTGGGGGAAATTTAAAAAAAGCAATGTACTTTAGTATTTATCGAGTTTACTGTTTTTGTATTCAAACCAAAAACTAAATTTGAACCCATTTTTCGGAAAATGGGAAATCTGAAAAAATTTGAGTAATCTAGCGATCAAGTTCGTTTCCCGGGAAAATTTAATTTTTCCCAATATTGGGCGATTACAAAAAAGCAATGTATCAGTTAGTAGCTCTTTTCAGTTTATTTTCAGTTGTCGTTAAAACCAGAACCTAAATTTGATTCCACTTTTCGAGAAAATCGTGAATTTTTGAAAAAAATTGATAATCTCATTTTTTTCCGGCTCAAAACTATGCAAAATTGGCGATCACAAAAAGAAATGAACAGTAAGTAGCTCATCATTATTTTTTTTGTCATTCAAACCTAGAGAATTTATTTTGAACCCCACTTTTCAAAAAATCGTGAATTGTAAAAATTAAGTAATCTCAACTTTGCCGTGCTCTAACCTTGCCAATTTGGATGATTACAAAAGGAATGTATCAGTAGTAGCTCATCAGTTTACTTTATTTGTCATTAAAACCCTTTTTTAGAGAACTTATTTTAACCCACTTTTCGAAAAATGGAATTGTCAAAATGAGTAATCTAACTTTTCCGTGCTTCTAACCTTGCCAAAATGATTGGGATGATTCCCAAAAGGAAAATTTGTAATAAGTTAGTAAAGCTCATCATTTTACTTTATTTGTCATTCAAACCTAGAAACTCATTTCCGAACCCACTTTTCAAGAAAATCGTGAATATGAAAAAATTAAGTAATCTCAATTTTTTCCGTGCTCTAACCTTCCCAATTTTGGGATGATTACAAAAGGAATGTATCAGTAAGTAGCTCATCGAGTTTACTTTCATTTTCATTCAAACCTAGAAAACTCATTTTGAACCCACTTTTCGAGAAAATCGTGAATTTGTAAAATTTGAGTAACCTCAACTTTTCCGTGTTCTAACTTTGCCAGAATTGGAATGATTACAAAAGCAATGTATCAGTAAGAAGCTCATCTAGTTTACTTGTATCTGTCATTCAAACCTAGAAAACTCATTTTGAACCCAATTTTCGAGAAAATCGTGAATTTGTAAAATTTGTGTAACCTCAACTTTTCCGTGTTCTAACTTTGCCAAAATTTGGGATGATTACAAAAAGCAATGCATCAGTAAGTAGCTCTTTCTAGTTTACTTTTTTTTGTCATTAAAACCTAGAAAACTCATTTTGAACCCATTTTCGGAAAATCGTGAATTTGGAAAACTAAGTAGTTTCAACTTTTCCGTGCTCTAACTTTGGAAATCGAGTTTACCTTCATGTGTACCTAGAGAACTCATTTTAAACCCACTTTCCGAGAAAATCGTGAATTTGAAAAAATTGAGAAATCTAAACGAAGTTAAGTTCGATCCCGGCAACATCTTAACTTTTCCAATATTGGGAAGATTACAAAAAGCAATGTATCAGTAAGTAACTCATCGGTTTACTTTGTATTTGTCATTCAACCTATGAGAATTTATTTTAAACCCACTTTTCCGAAAAAATCGCGATTTGTAAAAATTGAGTAATCTCAACTTTTCCTTGCTCTTACCTTGTCAATATTGGGATGATTACAAAAGGATATGTATAAGTTAGTAGCTCATCTAGTTGACTTGTATTTGTCATTCAAAACCAAGAAAACTCATTTTGAACACACTTTTCGAGAAAATCGTGAATTTGTAAAAATTGAGTAATCTCAACTTTTCCGTGCTCTAACTTTGCCAGAATTGGAATGATTACAAAAAGCAATGTATCAGTAAGTAGCTCATTGAATTTACTATCATTTGTCATTCAAACCTAGAGAACTTATTTTAATCCCACTTTTCGAAAAAATCGTGAATTTGTAAAAATTGAGTAATCTCAACTTTTCCGTGCTCTAACCTTGCCAATATTGGGATGATTACAAAAGGAAATGTATACGTTAGTAGCTCATCTAGTTTACTTGTATTTGTCATTCAAACCTAGAAAACTCATTTTGAACACACTTTTCGAGAAAATTTTGAATTTGTAAAACTTGAGTAATCTCAACTTTTCCGTTTTCTTACTTTGCCAATATTGGGATGATTACAAAAAGCAATGTATCAGTAAGTAGCTCATCGAGTTTACTTTCATTTGTCATTGAAACCTAGAGAACTTATTTCGAATCCACTTTTCGACAAAATCGTGAATTTGTAAAAATTGAGTAATCTCAACTTTTCCGTGCTCTAACTATGCAAATATTTGGGCGATCACAAAAAGCAATGAATCAGTAAGTAGCTCATCGAGTTAACTTTCATTTGTCATTCAAACCTAGAGAACTTATTTTAAGCCCACTTTTCGAAAAAATCGTGAACTTGTCAAAATTGAGTAATCTAAACTTTTCCGTGCTCTAACCTTGCCAATATTGGGATGATTACAAAGAAATGTATCAGTAAGTACTCTCTAGTTACTTGTATTTGTCATTCAAACCTAGAAAACTCATTTTGAACACATTTCGAGAAAATCGTGAATTTGTAAAACTTGAGTAATCTCAACTTTTCGCGTGCTCAACTTTGCCAATATTGGGATGATTGCAAAAAGCAATGTATCAGTAAGTAGCTCATCGAGTTTACTTGTATTTGTCATTCAAACCTAGAAAACTCATTTTGAACCCACTTTTCGAGAAAAATCGGAATTTGTAAAAATTGAGTAGTCAACTTTTCCGTGCTCTAACTTGCAATATTGGGTATGATTACAAAAGCAATGTATCAGTAAGTAGCTCATCGAGTTACTTTCATTTGTCATTCAAACCTAGAGAACTCATTTCGAACCCACTTTTCAAGCAAATCGTGAATATGTAAAAATTAAGTAATCTCAACTTTTCCGTGCTCTAACTTGCCAATTTGGAATGATTACAAAAGGCAATGTATCAGTAAGTAGCTCATCGAGTTTACTTCATTTGTCATTCAACCTAGAAACTATTTTAATCCCACTTTTCGAGAAAAATCGTGAATTTGTAAAATTGAGTAACTCAACTTTTCCGTGTTCTAACTTGCCAAATTGGATGATTACAAAAGCAAATGTATAGTAGTAGCTCATCTAGTTTACTTGTATTCTGTCATTCAAACCTAGAAAACTCATTTTGAACCCATTTTCGAGAAAATCGTGAATTTGTAAAATTTGGTAACTCAACTTTTCCGTTGTTTTAACTTTGCCAGAATTGGGATGATTACAAAAAGCAATGCATCAGTAAGTAGCTCATCTAGTTTACTTGTATTTGTCATTCAAACCTAGAAAACTCATTTTGAACCCACTTTTTGAGAAAAATCGTGAATTTGGAAACTAATTAGTTTCAACTTTTCCGTGCTCTAACTTGGAAATCGAGTTACTACATTGTAGTACTAGAGAACTCATTGTTAAACCACTTTCCAGAAAAATCGTGAATTTGAAAAAATTGAGAAATCTAACAACTTAAGTTCGATCCGTGCAAAATCTAACTTTTCCAATATTGGGATGATTACAAAAAGCAATGTATCAGTAAGTACTCATCAGTTTACTTGTATTTGTCATTTAAACCTAGAGAAACTATTTTAAACCACACTTTTCGAAAAAATCGTGAATTTGTAAAAATTGAGTAATCTCAACTTTTCCGTGCTCTTACTTGCCAATATTGAGGATGATTACAAAAAGAAATGTATAGTTAGTAGGTCATCTAGTTTACTTGTATTTGTCATTCAAACCTAGAAAACTCATTTTGAACACACTTTTCGAGAAAATCGTGAATTTGTAAAAATGAGTAATCTCAACTTTTCCGTGCTCTAACAATGCAAATATTTGGACGATCACAAAAAGCAATGAATCAGTAAGTAGCTCATCGAGTTAACTTTCATTTGTCATTCAAACCTAGAGAACTATTTTAAGCCCACTTTTCGAAAAATCGTGAATTTGTAAAAATTGAGTAATCTCAACTTTTCCGTGCTCTAACTTGGCCAAATTTGGAATGATTACAAAAGCAATGTATCAGTTAGTAGCTCATCCAGTTTACTTGTATTTGTCATTCAAACCTAGAAAACTAATTTGAACCCACTTTTCGAGAAAATCGCGAATTTGTAAATTTGAGTACCTCAACTTTCCGTGTTCTAACTTTGCCAGAATTGGAATGATTGCAAAAGCAATGTATCAGTAAGTAGCTCATCTAGTTTACTTGTATCTGTCATTCAAACCTAGAAAACTCATTTTGAACCCAATTTTCGAGAAAATCGTGAATTTGTAAAATTTGTGTAACCTCAACTTTTCCGTGTTTTAACTTTGCCAGAATTGGGATGATTACAAAAAGCAATGCATCAGTAAGTTGCTCATCTAGTTTACTTGTATTTGTCATTCAAACCTAGAAAACTCATTTTGAACCCACTTTTCGAGAAAATCGTGAATTTGGAAAACTAAGTAGTTTCAACTTTTCCGTGCTCTAACTTTGGAAATCGAGTTTACCTTCATTTGTACCTAGAGAACTCATTTTAAACCCACTTTCCGAGAAAATCGTGAATTTTGAAAAAATTGAGAAATCTAAACGAACTTAATTCGATCCCGGCAAAATCTTAACTTTTCCCAAATATTGGGATGATTAAAAAAAAGCAATGTATCAGTAAGTAACTATCAAAGTTTACTTGTATTTGTCTTTTAAACCTAGAGAACTTATTTTAAACCCACTTTTCGAAAAAATCGTGAATCTGTAAAAATTGAGTAATCTCAACTTTTCCGTGCTCTTACCTTGCCAATATTGAGATGATTACAAAAGGAAATGTATAAGTTAGTAGCTCATCTAGTTTACTTGTATTTGTCATTCAAACCTAGAAAACTCATTTTGAACACACTTTTCGAGGAAATCGTGAATTTGTAAAAATTGAGTAATCTCAACTTTTCCGTGCTCTAACAATGCAAATATTTGGACGATCACAAAAAGCAATGAATCAGTAAGTAGCTCATCGAGTTAACTTTCATTTGTCATTCAAACCTAGAGAACTTATTTTAAGCCCACTTTTCGAGAAAATCGTGAATTTGTAAAAATTGAGTAATCTCAACTTTTCCGTGCTCTAACTTTGCCAGAATTGGAATGATTACAAAAAGCAATGTATCAGTAAGTAGCTCATCTAGTTTACTTGTATATGTCATTCAAACCTAGAAAACTAAATTTGAACCCACTTTTCGAGAAAATTTTGAATTTGTAAAACTTGAGTTATCTCAACTTTTTCGTTTTCTTACTTTGCCAATATTGGGATGATTGCAAAAAGCAATGTATCAGTTAGTAACTCATCCAGTTACTTTCATTTGTCATTCAAACCTAGAAAATTTATTTTGAACTCACTTTTCGAGAAAATCGCGAATTTGTAAAAATTGAGTAACTTCAACTTTTTCCGTGTTCTAACTTTCCAAATTGTAATGATTACAAAAAGCAATGTATCAGTAAGTAACTCATCAGTTTACTTGTATTTGTCATTCAAACCTAGAAAACTTATTTTGAACCACCTTTTCGAGAAAATCGTGAATTTGTAAAAAATTGACTAATTTCAACTTTTCCGTTTCAACTTTGGCAATATTGGGATGATTAAAAGAGATTTGTATGGTAAGGAGCTCATCGAGTTTACTTTATTTGTCATTCAAACGTAGAAAACTCATTTTGGAACGAACTTTTCGAGAAAATCGTGAATTTGTAAAAATGAGTAATCTCAACTTTTCCGTGCTCTAACTTTGCCAATATGTAATGAATCACAAAAAGCAATGAATCAGTAAGTAGCTCATCGAGTTAACTTTCATTTGTCATTCAAACCTAAAAGAACTATTTTAAGCCCACTTTTCGAGAAAATCGTGAATTTGTAAAAATTTAATAATCTCAACTTTTCCGTGCTCTAACTTTCCAGAATTGGAATGATTACAAAAAGCAATGTATCAGTAAGTAGCTCATCTAGTTTACTTGTATTGTCATTCAAACCTAGAAAACTAAATTTGAACCCACTTTTCGAGAAAATTTTGAATTTGTAAAACTTGAGTTATCTCAACTTTTCCGTTTTCTTACTTTGCCAATATTGGGATGATTGCAAAAGCAATGTATCAGTAAGTAGCTCATCCGAGTTTACTTTCATTTGTCATTCAAACCTAGAAAAACTCATTTTGAACCACTTTTCGATAAAATCGTGAATTTGAAAAATTGAGAATCTAAACGAACTTAAGTTCGTCCCGGCAAAATCTTAACTTTTCCAATATTGGGAAGATTACAAAAAGCAATGTATCAGTAAGTAACTCATCGAGTTTACTTGTATTTGTCATTCAAACCTAGAGAACTTATTTTAAACCCACTTTTCGAAAAAATCGTGAATTTGTAAAAATTGAGTAATCTCAACTTTTCCGTGCTCTAACCTTGCCAATATTGGAATGATTACAAAAGGAATGTATCAGAAGTAGCTCATCAGTTTACTTTGTATTTGTCATTCAAACCAAAAAACTCATTTGGAAGCACTTTTCGAGAAAATCGTGAATTTGTCAAATTGAGTAATTTCAACTTTTCCGTGTTCTAACTTTTGCCAATATTGGGATGATTACAAAAAGCAATGTATTCGTAGTATATCGAGTTAGCTTAAGCTCTCGAGTTTACTTTTATTTGTCATTCAAACCTAGAAAACTAAATTTGAACCCACTTTTCGAGAAAATCGTGAATTTGTAAAAATTTGGAAATTGGGGATCAAAATCGATCCCGCCAAAATCATAACTTTTCCAATATTGGGACGATTACAAAAAGCAATGTATCAGTTAGAAGCTCATTCAGTTTATTTTCATTTGTCGTTCAAACCTAGAAAACTCATTTTGAACGCACTTTTAGAGAAAATCGTGAATTTGTAAATTGAGTACTCCCACTTTTTCCGTTTTCTTACTTTGCCAATATTGGATGATTACAAAAGCAATGTATCAGTAATTAGCTCATCCAGTTTACTTTCATTTGTCATTCAAACCTAGAAAACTCATTTTGAACGAACTTTTAGAGAAAATCGTGAATTTGTAAAAATTGAGTACTCCCAACTTTTCCGTGCTCTAACTTTGCCAATATTGGAAAGATTACAAAAAGCAATGTATCAGTTAGTAGCTTATCTACTTTACTTGTATTTGTCATTCAAACCTAGCAAACTAAATTTTAACCCACTTTTCGAGAAAATTTTGAATTTGTAAAACTTGAGTAATCTCAACTTTTCCGTTTTCTTACTTTGCCAATATTGGGATGATTGCAAAAAGCAATGTATCAGTAAGTAGCTCATCGAGTTTACTTTATTTGTCATCAAACCTAGAAAATTTATTTGAACCCACTTTCGAGAAAATCGTGAATTTGTAAAATTTGAGTAACCTCAACTTTTCCGTGTTCTAACTTTGCCAGAATTGGAATGATTACAAAAAGCAATGTATCAGTAAGTAGCTCATCTAGTTTACTTGTATTTGTCATTCAAACCTAGAAAGCTAAATTTGAACCCACTTTTCGAGAAAATCGTGAATTTGTAAAAATTTGGAAATTGGAGATCAAGTTCGATCCCGCCAAAATCTTAACTTTTCCAATATTGGGACGATTACAAAAAGCAATGTATCAGTTAGTAGCTCATTAAGTTTATTTTCATTTGTCGTTCAAACCTAGAAAACTCATTTTGAACGAACTTTTAGAGAAAATCGTGAATTTGTATAAATTGAGTACTCCCAGCTTTTCCGTTTTCTTACTTTGCCAATATTGGGATGATTACAAAAAGCAATGTATCAGTAAGTAGCTCATCCACTTTACTTTCATTTGTCATTCAAACCTAGAAAACTCATTTTGAACGAACTTTTAGAGAAAATCGTGAATTTGTAAAAATTGAGTACTCCCAACTTTTCCGTGCTCTTACTTTGCCAATATTGGGATGATTACAAAAGGGAATGTATCAGTTAGTAGCTCATCTAGTTTACTTGTATTTGTCATTCAAACCTAGAAAACTCATTTTGAAGCCACTTTTCGAGAAAATCTTGAATTTGTAAAAACTGAGTAATTTCAACTTTTCCGTTTTCTAACTTTCCCAATATTGGGATGATTACAAAAAGCAATGTATTGGTAAGTAGCTCATCTAGTTTACTTTTATTGGTCATTCAAACCTAGAAAACTCATTTTGAACACACTTTTCGAGAAAATCGTGAATTTGTTAAAATTGACTAATTTCAACTTTTCCGTTTTCAAACTTTGGCAATATTGGGATGATTACAAAGAGCATTGTATTGGTAAGGAGCTCATCGAGTTTACTTTTATTTGTCATTCAAACGTAGAAAACTCATTTTGAACCCACTTTTCGAGAAAATCGTGAATTTGTAAAAAAAAAGTAGTCTCAACTTTTCCGTTTTCAAACTTTCCCAATATTGGGATGATTACAAAAAGCAATGTATCAGTAAATAGCTCATCGAGTTTACTTTCATTTGTCATTCAAACCTAGAGAACTCATTTTGAACCCACTTTTCGAGAAAATCGTGAATTTGTAAAATTTGAGTAACCTCAACTTTTCCGTGTTCTAACTTTGCCAGAATTGGAAAGATTACACAAAACAATGTGTCAGTAAGTAGCTCATTTAGTTTACTTGTATTTGTCATTCAAACCTAGAAAACTCATTTTGAACACACTTTTCGAGAAAATCGTGAATTTGTAATATTTGAGTAACCTCAACTTTTCCGTTTTCAAACTTTGTCAATATTGGGATAATTACAAGAAGCAATGAATCAGTTAGTAACTCATCGAGTTTACTTGTATTTGCCATTCAAACCTAGAAAACTAAATTTGAACCCACTTTTCGAGGAAATCGTGAATTTGTAAAAATTTGGAAATCTGGCGATCAAGTTCGATTCCAGCAAAATCTTAACTTTGCCAATTTTGGGACGATTACAAAAAGCAATGTATCAGTTAGTTGCTCATCCAGTATATTTTCATTCGTCTTTCAACCTAGAAAACTAAATTTGATTCCACTTTTCGAGAAAATCGTGAATTTGTAAAAAATGAGAAATCTCAACTTTTCTGTGCTCTAACTATGCAAATATTTGGGTAATCACAAAAAGCAATGTTTCAGTTAGTAGCAGATCCAGATTATTTTCATATGTCATTCAAACCTAAAAAACTCATTTTGAACCCACTTTTCGAGAAAATTTTGAATTTGTAAAACTTGAGTAATCTCAACTTTTTCGTTTTCTTACTTTACCAATATTGGGATGATTGCAAAAAGCAATGTATCAGTAAGTAGCCCATCGAGTTTACTTTCATTTGTCATTCAAACCTAGAAAACTCATTTTAAACCTACTTTTCGAGAAAATTGTGAATTTGTAAAAACTGAGTAGTTTTAACTTTTCCGTGCTCTAACTTTGAAAATATTGGGATGATTACAAAAAGCAATGTATCAGTAAGTAGCTCATCGAGTTTACCTTCATGTGTATTTAAACCTAGAGAACTCATTTTGAACGCACTTTCCGAGAAAATCGTGAATTTGAATAAATTGAGAATTATAAACGAACTTAAGTTCGATCCGGCAAAATCTTAACTTTCCAATATTGGAAGATTACAAAAGCAATGTATCAGTTAATAACTATCGAGTTTACTTGTATTTGTCATTCAAACCTAGAAAACTAAATTTGAACCCACTTTTCGAGAAAATCGTGAATTTGTAAAAATTGACTAATCTGGCGATCAAGTTCGATTCCGGCAAAATCTTAACTTTTCCAATATTGGGACGATTACAAAAAGCAATGTATCAGTTAGTAGATCATTCAGTTTATTTTCATTTGTCGTTCAAACGTAGAAAACTAAATTTGATTCCACTTTTCGAGAAAATCGTGAATTTGTAAAAATTGAGTAATCTCAACTTTTCCGTGCTCAAACTCTGCCAATATTTGGGCGATCACAAAAAGCAATGTTTCAGTTAGTAGCCCATCTAGATTACTTTCATATGTCATTTAAACCTAAAAAACTCATTTTGAACCACTTTGCAGAAAATCGTGAACTTGTAAAAATTGAGTAATCGAACTTTTCATGCTCTAGCTTTGCCAATATTGGGATGATCACAAAAAGCAATGAATCAGTAAGTAGCTCATCGAGTTAACTTTCATTTGTCATTCAAACCTAGAGAACTGATTTTAAGCCCACTTTTCGAAAAAATTGTGAATTTGTAAATATTGAGTACTCCCAACTTTTCCGTTTTCTTACTTTGCCAATATTGGGATGATTGCAAAAAGCAATGTATCAGTAAGTAGCTCATCGAGTTTACTTGTATTTGTCATTCAAACCTAGAAAGCTAATTTGAACCCACTTTTCGAGAAAATCGTGAATTTGTAAAATTTGGAAATTGGGATCAAGTTCGATCCCGCCAAAATCTTAAACTTTGCAAATATTGGGACGATTACAAAAAGCAATGTATCAGTTAGTAGCTCATTCAGTTTATTTTCATTTGTCGTTCAAACCTAAAAAACTCATTTTGAACGAACTTTTAGAGAAAATCGTGAATTTGTATAAATTGAGTACTCAAAACTTTTCCGTTTTCTTACTTTGCCAATATTGGGATGATTGCAAAAAGCAATGTATCAGTAAGTAGCTCATCGAGTTTACTTGATTTGTCATTCAAACCTAGAAAGCTACATTTGAACCCACTTTTCGAGAAAATCGTGAATTTGTAAAATTTGGGAATTGGGGATCAAGTTCGATCCCGCCAAATTTCTAACTTTGCCAATATTGGGACGATTACAAAACGCAATGTATCAGTAAGTCAGCTCATCCAGTTTACTTTCATTTGTCATTCAAACCTAGAAAACTCATTTTGAACGAACTTTTAGAGAAAATCGTGAATTTGTAAAAATTGAGTACTCCCAACTTTTCCATGCTCTAACTTTGCCAATATTGGGATGATTACAAAAGGGAATGTATCAGTTAGTAACTCATCTAGTTTACTTGTATTTGTCATTCAAACCTAGAAAATATTTGAAGCCATTTTCGAGAAAATCGTGAATTTGTAAAAATTGAGTAATCCAACTTCTTCCGTTTTCTTTTTTTCCAATATTGGGATGATTACAAAAAGCAATGTATCAGTAATAGCTCATCGAGTTTACTTTCATTTGTCATTCAAACCTAGAGAACTCATTTTGACCCCACTTTTCGAGAAAATCGTGAATTTGTAAAATTTGAGTGACTCAACTTTTCCGTGTTCTAACTTTGCCAGAATTGGAAAGATTACAAAAATTAATGTATCAGTAAGTAGCCATTTAGTTTACTTGTATTTGTCATTCAAACCCCCTAAAAACTCATTTTGAACACACTTTTCGAGAAAATCGTGAATTTGTAAAATTTGAGTAACCTCAACTTTTCCGTGTTTCTACTTTGCCAGAATTGGAAAGATTACAAAAATTAATGTATCAGTAAGTAGCTCATTTAGTTTACTTGTATTTGTCATTCAAACCTAGAAAACTCATTTTGAACACACTTTTCGAGAAAATCGTGAATTTGTTAAAATTGAGTAATCTCAACTTTTCCATTTTCAAACTTTGGCAATGTTGGGATGATTACAAGAAGCAATGAATCAGAAAGTAGCTCATCGAGTTTACTTTCATTTGTCATTCAAACCTAGAAAAGTCATTTTGAACCCACTTTTCGAGAAAATCGTGAATTTGTAAAAATTGAGAAATGTAAGCGAACTTAAGTTCGATCCCGGCAAAATCTTAACTTTTCCAATATTGGGAAGATTACAAAAAGCAATGTATCAGTTAGTAACTCATCGAGTTTACTTGTATTTGCCATTCAAACCTAGAAAACTATATTTGAACCCACTTTTTGAGAAAATCGTGAATTTGTAAAAATTTGGAAATCTGGCGATCAAGTTCGATTCCAGCAAAATCTTAACTTTTCCAATATTGGGACGATTACAAAAAGCAATGTATCAGTTAGTAGCTCATTCAGTTTATTTTCATTTGTCGTTCAAACCTAGAAAACTAAAATTTTATTCCACTTTTCGAAATAATCGTGAATTTGTAAAAATTGAGTAATCTCAACTTTCCGTGCTCAAAACTATGCAAATATTCGGGCGATTACAAAAAGCAATGTTTCAGTTAGTAGCCCATCTAGTTTACTTTCATATGTCATTCAAACCTAGAAAACTCATTTTGAACCCACTTTGCAAGAAAATCGAGAACTTGTAAAAATTGAGTAATCTCAACTTTTTCGTGCTCTAGCTTTGCCAATATTGGGATGATTGCAAAAAGCAATGTATCAGTAAGTAGCTCATCGAGTTTACTTGTATTTGTCATTCAAACCTAGAAAGCTAAACTTGAACCCACTTTTCGAGAAAATCGTGAATTTGTAAAAATTTGGAAATTGGGGATCAAGTTCGATCCCGCCAAAATCTTAACTTTGCCAATATTGGGATGATTACAAAAAGCAATGTATCAGTAAGTAGCTCATCCAGTTTACTTTCATTTGTCATTCAAACCTAGAAAACTCATTTTGAGTTTTGAGAAAATCGTGAATTTGTAAAAATTGAGTACTCCAAATTTTCCGTGCCTCTAACTTTGCCAATATTGGGATGATTACAAAAGGGAATGTATCAGTTAGTAGCTCATCTAGTTTACTTGTATTTGTCATTCAAACCTAGAAAACTTATTTTGAAGCCACTTTTCGAGAAAATCGTGAATTTGTAAAAAAAAGAGTAATCTCAACTTTTCCGTTTTCAAACTTTCCCAATATTGGGATGATTACAAAAAGCAATGTTTCAGTAAATAGCTCATCGAGTTTACTTTCATTTGTCATTCAAACCTAGAGAACTCATTTTGAACCCACTTTCGAGAAAATCGTGAATTTGTAAAATTTGAGTAACCTCAACTTTTCCGTGTTCTAACTTTGCCAGAATTGGAAAGATTACAAAAATTAATGTATCAGTAAGTAGCTCATTTAGTTTACTTGTATTTGTCATTCAAACCTAGAAAACTCATTTTGAACACACTTTTCGAGAAAATCGTGAATTTGTAAAAAAAGAGTAATCTCAACTTTTCCGTTTTCAAACTTTCCCAATATTGGGATGATTACAAAAAGCAATGTATCAGTAAATAGCTCATCGAGTTGACTTTCATTTGTCATTCAAACGTAGAGAAACTCATTTTGAACCCACTTTTCGAGAAAATCGTGAATTTGTAAAATTTGAGTAACCTCAACTTTTTCCGTGTTCTTAACTTTGCCAGAATGGAAAGATTACAAAATTAATGTATGAGTAAGTAGCTCATATAGTTTACTTGTATTTGTCATTCAAACCACTTTTCGAGAAAATCGTGAATTTGTTAAAATTGAGTAATCTTAACTTTTCCGTGTTCTAACTTTGGCAATGTTGGGATGATTACAAGAAGCAATGAATCAGAAAGTAGCTCATCTGAGTTTACTTTCATTTGTCATTCAAACCTAGAAAACTCATTTTGAACCCACTTTTCGAGAAAATCGTGAATTTGTAAAAATTGAGAAATGTAAGCGAACTTAAGTTCGATCCCGGCAAAATCTTAACTTTTCCAATATTGGGATGATTACAAAAAGCAATGTATCAGTTAGTACTCATGAGTTTACTTGTATTTGCCATTCAAACCTAGAAAACTATATTTGAACCACTTTTCGAGAAAATCGTGAATTTGTAAAAATTTGGAAATCTGGCGATCAAGTTCGATTCCAGCAAAATCTTAACTTTTCCAATATTGGGACGATTACAAAAAGCAATGTATCAGTTAGTAGCTCATTCAGTTTTTTTTTCATTTGTCGTTCAAACCTAGAAAAACTAAATTTTATTCCATTTTTTCAAAAAAAAATCGTGAATTTGTAAAAATTGAGTAATCTCAACTTTTCCGTGCTCAAACTATGCAAATATTTGGGCGATTACAAAAAGCAATGTTTCAGTTAGTAGCCCATCTAGATTACTTTCATATGTCATTCAAACCTAGAATACTCATTTTGAACCCACTTTGCAAGAAAATCGTGAACTTGTAAAAATTGAGTAATCTCAACTTTTTCGTGCTCTAGCTTTGCCAATATTGGGAAGATTACAAAAAGCAATGTATCAGTTAGTAACTCATCGAGTTTACTTGTATTTGCCATTCAAACCTAGAAAACTAAATTTGAACCCACTTTTCGAGAAAATCGTGAATTTGTAAAAATTTGGAAATCTGGCGATCAAGTTCGATTCCAGCAAAATCTTAACTTTTCCAATATTGGGACGATTACAAAAAGCAATGTATCAGTTAGTAGCTCATTCAGTTTATTTTCATTTGTCGTTCAAACCTAGAAAACTAAATTTTATTCCACTTTTCGAAATAATCGTGAATTTGTAAAAATTGAGTAATCTCAACTTTTCCGTGCTCAAACTATGCAAATATTCGGGCGATTACAAAAAGCAATGTTTCAGTGAGTAGCCCATCTATTTTACTTTCATATGTCATTCAAACCTAGAAAACTCATTTGAACCCACTTTGCAAGAAAATCGAGAACTTGTAAAATTGAGAAAATCTCAACTTTTTCGTGCTTTTGCTTTGCCAATATTTGGGCGATCACCAAAAGCAATGTATCAATTAGTAGCAGATCCAGTTTACTTCCATATGTCATTCAAACCTAGAATACTCTTTTTGAACCACACTTTTCCGAAAATCGTGAATTTGTTAAAAATTGAGTAATCTCAACTTTCCGGCATTAAATTTGCCAATATTGGGATGATTACAAAAAGCAATGTATCAGTTAGTAGCTCATCTAGTTTACTTGTATCTGTCATTCAATCCTAGAAACTCATTTTGAACCCCCTTTTCGAGAAAATCGTGAATTTGTTAAAATTGAGTAATCTCAACTTTTCCGTTTTCAAACTTTGTCAATATTGGGATGATTACAAGAAGCAATGTATCAGTAAGTAGCTCATATAGTTTACATGTATCTGTCATTCAAACCTAGAGAACTCATTTTGAACCCACTTTCCGAGAAAATCGTGAACTTGTAATAATTACAAAAAGCAATGTATCAGTAAGTAGCTCATCGAGTTTACCTTCATGTATATTTAAACCTAGAGAACTCGTTTTCAACCCACTTTCCGAGAAATCGAATTTGAAAAAAATTGAGAAAATTAAACGAATTTAAGATTGATCCCGGCAAAATCTTAACTTTTCCAATTTTGGGGAAAGATTACAAAAAGCAATGTATCAGTTAGTTACTCATCGAGTTTACTTGTATTTGTCATTCAAACATAAAAAACTAAATTTAAACCCCAAATTTTCCGAGAAATCGTGAATCTGTAAAAATGAGTAATCTGGCGATAAAGTTCGATTCCGGCAAAATTTTAACTTTTCCCAATATTGGACGATTACAAAAAGCAATGTATCAGTTAGTAGATCATTCAGTTATTTTCATTTGACGTTCAACCCTAGAAAGCTAAGTTTGATTCCAATTTTCGAGAAAATCGTGAATTTGTAAAAATTGAGTAATCTCAACTTTTCCGTGCTCTAACTATGCAAATATTTGGGCGATCACAAAAAGCAATGTTTCAGTTAGTAGCAGATCCAGATTACTTTCATTTGTCATTCAAACCTAGAAAACTCATTTTGAACCCACTTTGCGAGAAAATCGTGAACTTGTAAAAATTGAGTAATCTCTACTTTTTCGTGCTCTAGCTTTGCCAATATTGGGATGATCACAAAGAGCAATGTATCAGTAAGTAGCTCTAGTTTACTTGTACAGCATCTAGTTTACTTGTATATGTCATTCAAACCTAGAGAACTCATTTTAAACACACTCTTCGAGAAAATCGTGAATTTGTAAAATTTGAGTAATCTCAACTTTTCCGTGCTCTAACTTTGCCAATATTGGGATGATTACAAAAAGCAATGTATCAGTTAGTAGCTCATCTAGTTTACTTGTATCTGTCATTCAATCCAAGAAAACTCATTTTGAACCCACTTTTCGAGAAAATCGTGAATTTGTTTAAATTAAGTAATCTCAACTTTTCCGTGCTCTAACTTTGCCAATATTGGGATGATTACAAAAAGCAATGTATCAGTTAGTAGCTCATCTAGTTTACTTTCATATGTCATTCAAACCTAGAAAACTTATTTTGAACCCACGTTGCGAGAAAATCGTGAACTTGTAATAATTGAGTAATCTCAACTTTTTCGTTCTCTAAAAGTGGAAATATTGGGATGATTACAAAAAGCAATGTATCAGTAAGTAGCTCATCGAGTTTACCTTCATGTGTATTTAAACCTAGAGAACTCATTTTAAACCCACTTTCCGAGAAAATCGAATTTGAAACAGTTGAGAAATCTAAACGAACTTAAGTTCGATCCCGGCAAAATCTTAACTTTTCCAATATTGGGAAGATTACAAAAAGCAATGTATCAGTTTGTAACTCATCGAGTTTACTTGTATTTGTCATTCAAACCTAGAAAACTAAATTTGAACCCACTTTTCGAGAAAATCGTGAATCTGTAAAAATTGAGTAATCTGGCGATCAAGTTCGATTCCGGCAAAATCTTAACTTTTCCAATATTGGGACGATTACAAAAAGCAATGTATCAGTTAGTAGATCATTCAGTTTATTTTCATTTGACGTTCAACCCTAGAAAACTAAGTTTGATTCCAATTTTCGAGAAAATCGTGAATTTGTAAAAATTGAGTAATATCAACTTTTTCGTGCTCCAGCTTTGCCAATATTGGGATAATTACATAAAGCAATGTATCAGTAAGTAGCTCATCGAGTTTACTTTCATTTGTCATTCAAACCTAGAAAACTCATTTTGAACCCACTCTTCGAGAAAATCGTGAATTTGTAAAAATTAAGTAATCTCAATGTTTCCGTGCTTTGCCAGAATTGGAATGATTACAAAAAGCAATGTATCAGTAAGTAACTCATCGAATTTACTTGTATTTGTCATTCAAACCTAGAGAACTAAATTTGAACCCACTTTTCGAGAAAATTTTGAAATTGTAAAACTTGAGTAATCTCAACTTTTCCGTTTTCTTACTTTGCCAATATTGGGATGATTGCAAAAAGCAATGTATCAGTAAGTAGCTCATCGAGTTTACTTTCATTTGTCATTCAAACCAAGAAAACTTATTTTGAACCCACTTTTCGAGAAAATCGTGAATTTGTAAAATTTGAGTAACCTCAACTTTTCCGTGTTCTAACTTTGCCAGAATTGGAATGATTACAAAAAGCAATGTATCAATAAGTAGCTCATCTAGACTTGTATTTGTCATTCAAACCTAGAAAACTTATTTTGAACCCACTTTTCGAGAAAATCGTGAATTTGTAAAAACTGAGTAATTTCAACTTTTCCGTGCTCTAACTTTGGAAATATTGGGATGATTACAAAAAGCAATGTATCAGTTAGTAGCTCATCGAGTTTACCTTCATGTGTATTTAAAACTAGAGAACTCATTTCGAACCCACTTTTCGAGAAAATCGTGAATTTGTAAAAATTGAGAAATCTAAGCAAACTTAAGTTCGATTTCGGCAAAATCTTAACTTTTCCAATATTGGAAAGATTACAAAAAGCAATGTAACAGTTAGTAACTCATCGAGTTTACTTGTATTTGTCATTCAAACCTAGAAAACTAAATTTGAACCCACTTCTCGAGAAAATCGTAAATTTGTAAGAATTTGGAAATTTGGCGATCAAGTTCGATACCGGCAAAATCTTAACTTTTCCAATATTGGGACGATTACAAAAAGCATTGTTTTGGTAAGTAGCTCATCGAGTTTACTTATAATTGTCATTCAAACCTAGAAAACTCATTTTGAACCCACTTTTCGAGAAAATCGTGAATGTGTAAAAATTGAGTAATCTCATTTTTTCTGTTTTCTAACTTTGCCAATATTGGGATGATTACAAAAAGCAATGTATCAGTAAATAGCTCATCGAGTTTACTTTCATTTGTCATTCAAACCTAGAAAACTCATTTTGAACCCACTTTTCGAGAACATCGTGAATTTGTAAAATTTGAGTAATCTCAACTTTTCCATGCTCTAACTTTGCCAATATTGGAATGATTACAAAAGGGAATGTATCAGTTAGTAGCTCATCTAGTTTACTTGTATTGGTCATTCAAACCTAGAAAACTCATTTTGAACCCACTTTTCGAGAAAATCGTGAATTTGTTAAAATTGAGTACTCTGAACTTTTCCGTGCTCCAGCTTTGCCAATATTGTGACGATCACAAAAAGCAATGTATCAAATATTAGCAGATCCAGTTTAGTTTCATTTGTCATTCAAACCTAGAAAACTCATTTTGAACCCACTTTTCGAGAAAATCGTGAATTTGTTAAAACTGAGTACTCTCAACTTTTCCGTGCTCCAGCTTTGCCAATATTGTGACGATCACAAAAAGCAATGTATCAATTATTAGCAGATCCAGTTTAGTTTCATTTGTCATTCAAACCATAAAAACTAATTTTGAACACACTTTTCGAGAAAATCGTGAACTTGTCATAATTGAGTAATCCCAAATTTTTCGTGCTCTAGCTTTGCCAATATTGGGATAATTACAAAAAGCAATGTATCAGTTAGTAGCTCATCCAGTTTACTTTCATTTGTCATTCAAACCTAAAAAAATTTATTTTGAACCCACTTTTCGTGAAAATCGTGAATTTGTAAAAATTGAGTAATCTGCCAAATTGAAGTTCGATCCCGGCAAAATCGTAACTTTTCCAATATTGGGACGATTACAAAAAGTAATGTATCTGTTAGTAGATTATCTAGTTTACTTGTATCTGTCATTCAAACCTAGAAAACTCATTTCGACCCACTTTTTGAAAAAATCGTGAATTAAAAATTGAGTAATCTCAACTTTTCCGTGCTCCAGCTTTGCCAATATTGGGACGATCTCAAAAAGCAATGTATCAATTATTAGCAGATCCAGTTTAGTTTCATCTGTCATTCAAACCTAGTAAACTCATTTTGAACCCACTTCTCGAGAAAATCGTGAATTTGTAAAAATTCAGAAATCTCAACTTTTCCGTGCTCTAACTATGCCAATATTTGGGCGATAACAAAGAGCAATGTTTCAGTTAGTAGCATATCCAGTGTACTTTCATGTGTCATTCAAACCTAGAAAACTCATTTTGAACCCACGTTGCAAGAAAAACGTGAATTTGTAAAAATTCAGAAATCTCAACTTTTCCGTGCTCTAACTATGCCAATATTTGGGCGATTACAAAAAGCAATGTATCAGTAAGTAGCTCATCGAGTTTACTTTCATTTGTCATTGAAACCTAGAAAACTCATTTTGAACCCACTTTTCGAGAACATCGTGAATTTGTAAAAATTGAGTTATCTCAACTTTTCCGTGCTCTAACTTTGCCAATATTGGGATGATTACAAAAAGCAATGTATCAGTTAGTAGCTCATCTAGTGTTCTTTCATTTGCCGTTCAAGCCTAGGAAGCTAATTTTGAACCCACTTTTCTAGAAAATCGTGAATATGTAAAAGTTGAGAAATCTAAACGAACTTAAGTTCGATCCCCGCAGAATCTTAACTCTTCCAATATTGGGATGAATACATAAACCAATGTTTCAGTTAGTAGCAGATCCAGTTTACTTTCATATGTCATTTAAACCTAGAAAACTCAATTTGAACCCACTTTGCGAGAAAATCGTGAACTTAAAATAATTGAGTAATCTCAACTTTTTCGTGCTCTAGCTTTGCCAATATTGCGATGACTGTAAAAAGCAATGTATCAGAAAGTAGCTCATCCAGTTTACTTGTATCTGTCATTCAAACCTAGTAAACTCATTTTGAACCCACTTTGCGAGAAAATCGTGAATTTGTAAAAATTGACTAATCTCAAATTTTCCGTGCTCTAACTTTGCCAATATTGGGATGATTACAAAAAGCAGTGTATCAGTTAGTAGCTCATCTAGTTTACTTGTATCTGTCATTAAAACCTAAAAAACTCATTTTGAACCCACTTTTCGAGAAAATCTTGAACTTAAAATAATTGAGTAATCTCAACTCATTCGTGCTGTAGCTTTGCCAATATTGGGACGATCACAAAAAGCAATGTAACAATTAGTAGCAGATCTAGTTTACTTTCATTTGTCATTCAAACCTAGAAAACTCATTTTGAACCCACTTTACAAGTAAATCGTGAATTTGTAAAACCTGAGTAATTTCAACTTTTCCGTGCTCTAACTTTGGAAATATTGGGATGATTACAATGTATCAGTTAGTAGCTCATCCAGTTTACTTTCATTTGTCATTCAAACCTAGAAAATTTTTTTTGAACCCACTTTTCGAGAAAATCGTAAATTTGTAAAAATTGAGTAATCTCAATTTTTCCGTGCTCTAACTTTGCCAATGTTGGGATGATTACAAAAAGCAATGTATGAGTAGCTCATTCAGTTTGCTTTCATTTGTCGTTCAAACCTAGAAAACTAAATTTGATTCCACTTTTCGAGAAAATCGTGAATTTGTTCAAATTGAGTTATCTCTTTTTTTCCGTGCTCCAGTTTTGCCAATATTGGGATGATTACAAAAAGCAATGTTTCAGTAAATAGCTCATCTATTTTACTTTTATTTGTCATGAAAACATAGAGATCTCATTTTAAACCCATTTTTCGAGAAAATCGTGAATTTGTTCAAATTGGGTAATCTCAATTTTTCCGTGCTCCAGCTTTGCCAATGTTGGGATGATTACAAAAAGCAATGTATCAGTTAGTATTTCATCGAACTTACTCTTTTTTGTCAATCAAACCTGCAAAACTCATTTTGAACCCACTTTTCGAGAAAATCTTGATCTTGTAATAATTGAGTAATCTCAACGCTTTCGTGCTCTAGCTTTGCCAATATTGGGATAATTACAAAAAGCAATGTATCAGCTAGCAGCTCATCTAGTTTACTTGTATCTGTCATTCAAACATAGTAAACTCATTTTGAACCCACTTTTCAAGAAAATCGTGAATTTGCAATATTGAGTAATCTCAACGTTTCCGTGCTCTAAAGTTGCCAATATTGGGATGATTCCAAAAAGCAGTGTATCAGTTAGTAGCTCATCTAGTTTACTTGTATCTGTCATTCAAACCTAGAAAACTCATTTTGAACCCATTTTTCGAGATAATAGTGAATTTGTAAAAATTGAGTAATCTCAACTTTTCCGTGCTCTAACTTTGCCAATATTGGGACGATCACAAAAGCAATGTATCAGTTAGTAGCAGATCCAGTTTACTTTTATTTGTCATTCAAAACTAGAAAACTCATTTTGAACCCCCTTTTCGAGAAAATCGTGAATTTGTAAAAATTGAGTAATTTCAACTTTTCCGTGCTCTTACTTTGGAAATAGTGGGATGATTACAAAAAGCAATGTATCAGTTAGTAGCTCATCCAGTTTACTTTCATTTGTCATTCAAACCTAGAAAATTTATTTTGAACCCACTTCTCGAGAAAATCGTGAATTTGTGAAAATTGAGAAATCTGCCAAATTGAAGTTTGATCCCGGCAAAATCGTAACTTTTCCAATATTGGGACGATTACAAAAAGTAATGTATCAGTTAGTAGCTCATTCAGTTTACTTTCATTTGTCGTTCAAACCTACAAAACTAAATTGGATTCCACTTTTCGAGAAAATCGTGAATTTGTAAAAATCAAGTAATATCAACTTTGCCGTGCTCTAACTATGCAAATATTTGGGCGATCACAAAATGCAATGTTTCAGTTAGTAGCAGATCCAGTTTACTTTCATATGTATGCAAACCTGAAAACTCATTATGAACCCACTTTTCGAGAAAATCGTGAATATGTCAAAATTGAGAAATCTAAACGAACTTAAATTCGATCCCGGCAAAATCTTAACTTTTCTAATATTGGGACGATTACAAAAAGCAATGTTTCACTTCGTAGCAGATCCAGTTTACTTTCATATGTCATTCAAACCTAGAAAACTCATTTTGAACCCACTTTGCGAGAAAATCGTGAACTTGCAAAAATTGAGTAATCTCAACTTTTCCGTGCTCTAACTTTGCCAATATTGGGACGATCACAAAAAAGCAATGTATCAGTTAGTAGCTTATGCAGTTTACTTTCATTTGTCATTCAAACGTAGAAAACCATATTTGATTCCACTTTTCGAGAAATCTGTGAATTTGTAAAAATTGAGTAATCTTAACTTTTCGTGCTCTAGCTTTGCAAATATTGGGATGATTACAAAAGCAATGTATCAGTTTGTAGCTCATCTAGTGTACTTTCATTTGTCATTCAAGCCTAAAACTCATTTTGAACCCACTTTTCGAGAAAATCGTGAATATGTAAAAATTGAGAACTTTTCAAACAAAATCATTACTTTTCCATTATTGGGAGGATTACAAAAAGCTATGTATCAGTTAGTAGCTCATCCAATTTACTTATATTTGTCGTTCAAAATCGTGAATTTGTAAAAATTGAGTAACCTCAACTTTTCCGTTTTCAAACTTTGCCAATATTGGGATGATTACAAAAAGCAATGTATCAGTAAGTAGCTCATTCAGTTTACTTTCTATTTCAATCAAACCTAGAAAACTCATTTTGAACCCACTTTGCGAGAAAATCGTGAACTTGTAAAAATTGAGTAATTTCAACTTTTTCGTGCTCTAGCTTTGTAGATGATTACAAAAAGCAATGTATCAATTAGTAGCAGATCCAGTTTACTTTCATTTGTCATTCAAACCTAGAAAACTAATTTTGAACCCACTTTTCGAGAAAATCGTGAATTTGTTAAAATTGAGTAATCTCAACTTTTCCGTGCTGTAGCTTTGCCAATATTGGGACGATTACAAAAAGCAATGTTTCCCTTCGTAGCAGATCCAGTTTCTTTCATATGTATTTCAAACCTAAAAAAACTCATTTTGAACCCATTTTGCGAGAATATCGTGAATATGAAAAAAATTGAGTAATCTCAACTTTCCGTCTCAAACTTTGCCAATATTGGACGACACAAAAGGCAATGTATCATTGTAGTCGCTTTTTTTCTTCTATTTGTAATTAAAACCTAAAAAACTCTTTTGAACCCACTTTTGAGAAAATCGAAAATTTGTAAAAAATTGAGTAATCCAACTTTTTCGTGCTCTAGCTTTTCCAAATTTTGGGAAAGATTCAAAAAAAGCAATGTATCATTTTATAGCTTATTAAATTTTACTTTCATTTGTCATTAAACCTAGAAAAATTTTTTTGAACCCCTTTTCGAGAAAATGTAAATTTTGTAAAAATTGAGTAATCTCCAAATTTGGGGAAGTTCGATCCCGGCAAAATCTTATTTTTTCCTTTATTGGGAGGATTAAAAAAAAGTTTGTACAGTAAGAAACCCTCATTGGTTTATTTTTCATATTTCAATCAAACGTAGAAAACTCATTTTGAACCCTCTTTGCGAGAAAATCAACTTGAAAAAATTGAGAAAAACTCAATTTTTTTTCGTGCTCTAGCTTCCCAAATTTTGGGGATAATTACAAAAAGCAAGGGATCAGCTAGTAGCTCATCTATTGTACTTTTTTTTGGGTCTTTCAAGCCTAAAAAACTCATTAGGGAACCCATTTTTTCGAGAAAATCGTGAATATTTTAAAAAATTGAAAAATCTAAACAAACTTAATTTTTTCCCGGACCCCCGGCAAATCAAAATTTTTTTAATATTGGGGATTAAAAAAAGGAAATTTTTCCCTTTCGTAAAGACCCCATTTACTTTCATATGTCATTCAAACCTAAAAAACTCTTTAAAAACCCACTTTCGAAAAAATCGTGAACTTGAAAAAAATTTGAGAAACCTCAATTTTTCCTTTTTCCCAAATTTTGGGCCAAATTTTGGGGAAATATTCCCAAAAGGCAATGTACAGTAAGTAGTTTCCTTCGATTTTTATTTTAATTTTTCATTAAAACCTAGAAAATTCTTTTAAAAAACCCATTTTTTGGGAAAAATCGGGAAATTGGGGAAAAATTGAAAAGTCAAAAACGAATTTTAATTTCAAATCCCGGGAAAAATCTTAATTTTTCCCCATTATTGGGGGGTAAAAAAGCTTTGTTTTCAGTAAGAAACTCATTCAGTTTACTTTCAAATGTCAATCAAAACCTAAAAAAATTTTTTTAAACCCCACTTTGCGAGAAAATCGTGAACTTGTAAAAATTGAGTAATCTCAACTTTTTCGTGCTCTAGCTTTCTAGATGATTTTAAAAAGCGATGTATCAGTTAGTAGCTCTTTCAGTTTACCTTAATGTGTATTTAAACCTAGAGAACTCATTTTGAACCCACTTTACGAGAAAATCGTGAATTTGTAAAATTGAGAAATCTGGCGAACTTTAGTTCGATCCCGGGAAAATCTCAACTTTTCTGTGCTCTAACTTTGCCAATATTGGGACGATTACAAAAAGCAATGTATCAGTTAGTAGCTTATTCAGTTTGCTTTCATTTGTCATTCAAACCTAAAAAACTCATTTTGAACCCACTTTGCGAGAAAATCGTGAATTTGTAAAAATTGAGTAATTTCAAGTTTTCCGTGCTCTAACTTTGCCAATATTGGGATGATTACAAAAAGCAATGTATCAGTTAGTAGCTCATCTAGTTAACTTTTATTTGTCATTCAAACCTAGAAAACTCATTTTGAACCCACTTTTCGAGAAAATCGAGAATTTGGAAAAACTGAGTAATTTCACCTTTTCCGTGCTCTTACTTTGGAAATAGTGGGATGATTACAAAAAGCAATGTATCAGTTAGTAGCTCATCCAGTTTACTTTCATTTGTCATTCAAACCTAAAAAATTTATTTTGAACCCACCTTTCGAGAAAATCGTGAATTTGTAAAAATTGAGTAATCTGCCAAATTGAAGTTCGACCCCGGGCAAAATCGTAACTTTTCCAATATTGGGACGATTACAAAAAGTAATGTATCAGTTAGTAGCTCATTCAGTTTACTTTCATTTGTCGTTCAAACCTACAAAACTAAATTTGATTCCACTTTTCGAGAAAATCGTGAACTTGTAAAAATCGAGTAATATCAACTTTGCCGTGCTCTAACTATGCAAATATTTGTAAAAATTGAGTAATCTGCCAAAATGAAGTTCGATCCCGGCAAAATCGTAACTTTTCCAATATTGGGACGATCACAAAATGCAATGTTTCAGTTAGTAGCAGATCCAGTTTACTTTCATATGTCATGCAAAATTGAAAACTCATTTTGAACCCTCTTTGCGAGAAATTCGTGAACTTGCAAAAATTGAGTAATCTCAACTTTTTCGTGCTCTTGCTTTGCCAATATTGGGATAATTACAAAAAGCAATGGATCAGTTAGTAGCTCATCTAGTGTACTTTCATTTGTCATTCAAGCCTAGAAAACTCATTTTGAACCCACTTTTCGAGAAAATCGTGAATATGTCAAAATTGAGAAATCTAAACGAACTTAAGTTCGATCCCGGCAAAATCTTAACTTTTCTACTATTGGGACGATTACAAAAAGCAATGTTTTACTTCGTAGCAGATCCAGTTTACTTTCATATGTCATTCAAACCTAGAAAACTAATTTTGAACCCACTTTGCGAGAAAATCGTGAACTTGTAAAAATTGAGTAATCTCAACTTTTCCGTGCTCTAACTTTGCCAATATTGGGACGATTAGAAAAAGCAATGTATCAGTTAGTAGCTTATTCAATTTACTTTCATTTGTCTTTCAAACCTAGAAAACCATATTTGATTCCACTTTTCGAGAAAATCGTGAATTTGTAAAAATTGAGTAATCTTAACTTTTTCGTGCTCTAGCTTTGCAAATATTGGGATGATTACAAAAGCAATGTATCAGTTAGTAGCTCATCTAGTTTACTTGTATTTGTAATTCAAACCTAGAAAACTCATTTTGAACCCACTTTTCGAGAAAATCGTAAATTTGTAAAAATTGAGTAATCTCAACTTTTTCGTGCTCTAGCTTTTCCAATATTGGGATGATTACAAAAAGCAATGTATCAGTTAGTAGCGCATCTAGTTTACTTGTATCTGTCATTCAAACTTAAAAAACTCATTTTGAACCCACTTTTCGAGAAAATCTTGAACTTAAAATAATTAAGTAATCTCAACTCTTTCGTGCTGTAGCTATGCCAATATTGGGACGATCACAAAAAGCAATGTAACAATTAGAAGCAGATCCAGTTTACTTTCTTTTGTCATTCAAACCTAGAAAACTCGTTTTGAACCCACTTTGCAAGAAAATCGTGAATTTGTAAAAACTGAGTAATTTTAACTTTTCCGTGCTCTAACTTTGGAAATATTGGGTTGATTACAAAAAGCAATGTATCAGTTAGTAGCTCATCCAGTTAACTTTCATTTGTCATTCAAACCTAGAAATTTTTTTTGAACCCACTTTTCGAGAAAATCGTGAATTTGTAAAAATTGAGTAATCTCAATTTGTCCGTGCTCTTACTTTTGCCAATGTTGGGATGATTACAAAAAGCAATGTATTAGTAGCTCATTCAGTTTGCTTTCATTTGTCGTTCAAACCTAGAAAACTAAATTTGATTCCACTTTTCGAGAAAATCGTGAATTTGTTCAAATTGAGTTATCTCTTTTTTCCGTGCTCCAGTTTTGCCAATATTGGGATGATTACAAGAAGCAATGTATCAGTAATAGCTCATCTAGTTTACTTTTATTTGTCATGAAAACATAGAGATCTCATTTTAAACCCATTTTTCGAGAAAATCGTGAATTTGTTCAAATTGAGTAATCTCAATTTTTCCGTGCTCCAGCTTTGCCAATATTGGGACGATTAGAAAAAGCAATGTATCAGTTAGTAGCTTATTCAATTTACTTTCATTTGTCTTTCAAACCTAGAAATCCATATTTGATTCCACTTTTCGAGAAAACCGTGAACTTGTAATAATTGAGTAATCTCAACTTTTCCGTGCTCTAGCTTTGCCAATATTGGGACGATTACAAAAAGCAATGTTTCACTTAGTAGCAGATCCAGTTTACTTGCATATGTCATTCAAACCTAGAAAACTCATTTTGAACCCACTTTTCGAGAAATTCGTGAATTTGTAAAAATTGAGTAATCTCAATTTTTTCGTGCTCTAACTTTGCAAATATTGGGATGATTATAGAAAGCAATGTATCAGTTAGTAGCTCTTTCAGTTTTTGTTGGGATGATTACAAAAAGCAATGTATCAGTGAGTAGTTCATCGAATTTACTCTTATTGATCATTCAAACCAAGAAAACTCATTTTGAACCTACTTTTCGAGAAAATCGTGAATTTGTAAAAATTGAGTAATTTCAACTTTTCCGTGCTCTAACTTTGCCCATATTGGGATGATTACAAAAAGCAATGTATCAGTTAGTAGCTCTTTCAGTTTACCTTCATGTGTATTTAAACCTAGAGGACTCATTTTGAACCCACTTTACGAGAAAATCGTGAATTCGTTAAATTCAGTATCAGCTAGTAGCTCATCTAGTTTACTTGTATCTGTCATTCAAACCTAGTAAACTCATTTTGAACCCACTTTGCGAGAAAATCGTGAATTTGTAAAAATTGACTAATCTCAAATTTTCCGTGCTCTAACTTTGCCAATATTGGGATGATTACAAAAAGCAGTGTATCAGTTAGTAGCGCATCTAGTTTACTTGTATCTGTCATCAAACTTAAAAAACTCATTTTGAACCCACTTTTCGAGAAAATCTTGAACTTAAAATAATTAAGTAATCTCAACTCTTTCGTGCTGTAGCTATGCCAATTGGGACGATCACAAAAAGCAATGTAACAATTAGAAGCAGATCCAGTTTACTTTCTTTTGCCATTCAAACCTAAAAAACTCTTTTTGAACCCACTTTTCGAGAAAATCGTGAATTTGTAAAAATTGAGTTCTTAATTTCCTGCTCTATTTTGCCAAAAGGGGGATGTTAAAAAAAGAATGTATCAGAAAAGGCCACAAGTTTACTTTCATAGTCATTCAAACCAAAAAATCTTTTTTAAACCATTTTTCGGAAAATCGAAATTTGTTAAAATTTAAGAAATCTCAACTTTTCCGTGCTCCAGCTTTCCCAATATTGGAACTATCACAAAAAGAAATGATCATACCCCATACAGTTTATTTGTTTTTGTATCAAACCTTTAAAAAACCTTTTTAAACCCCCACTTTGCGAAAAAATCGTGAACTTTAAAAATTGAGAATCTCAACTTTTCCGTGCTCCAGCTTTCCCAATTTTTGGGACGACAAAAAAAGCAATGTTCATTGAGTAGATCCAGTTTATTTTCTTTTGTCATTCAAACCTTAAAAACCTTTTTTGAACCCACTTCTCGAGAAAATCGTGAATTTGAAAAATTTGGTAATCTCAATTTTTTCCCGTGCTCAACTATGAAAATTTTTGGGCGATCAAAAAGAGCAATGTTTTAGTTATAATATTCAGTTTATTTATATGTCATTCAAACTAAAAAAACCTTTTTAAACCCACTTTGCAAAAAAATCAAATTTTTAAAAATTGAAAATCTCAATTTTTTGTGCTCTAGTTTTGCCAATAGGGGGATGACAAACAAAAGCAAATGTTCATTAGTGCTCATCCAGTTTCCCTTTTATGTGTTTTTAAAACCCTAAAAAAAACTCATTTTGAACCCACTTTTTGAAAAAATGTGAATTTGAAAAAATTAGAAATCGGGCGAACTTAAGTTCGACCCCGGCAAAATCTTAATTTTTAAATTTTGGGCGATTAAAAAGAAATGTTCTTTAAGTAGTTATTCAGTTACTTTCTTTTGTCGTTAAACCCCCAAAAAAACAAAATTTTTGTTTCCACTCTTGGAGAAAATCGTAAATTTTGAAAAAATTGAGTAATTAAATTTTTCCGTCTCCATTTTGCAATATTGGGACGTCACAAAAAGCTTGATCAATTAGTGGGAACCCAGTCTATTTTCTTTTGTCATTCAAACCCTAGAAAACTCTTTTGAACCCATTTTTCGAAAAAATCGTGAATTTGAAAAAATGAGTAATCTTATTTTTCCGTGCTCAGCTTTCCAAAAATTGGGATTTTACAAAAAGAATTATCATAAGGCTCTCAATTTTATTTTATATGCATTAAAACCCTAGAAACTCTTTTTAAAACCCACTTTCGAGAAAATGTAATTTGGGTTTAAAATTAAAGTAATCTCAACTTTTCCTGCCCCAGTTTGCCAAATTGGAACTATCAAAAAAAGAAATGTATCAGTACCCTACAGTTTATTGTATTTGTCATTAAAAACCCTTAAAAACCATTTGAACCCACTTTGCGGAAAATCGGGGGAATTTGAAAAAATTTTGAGTAATCTAACTTTCCGTGCTCCACTTTGCCAATATGGGCGATCACAAAAGCAATGATAAATTAGTAGAATCCAGTTTACTTTCTTTTGTCTTCAAACCTTAAAACTCTTTTTGAACCCACTTCTCGAGAAAACGTGAATTTGAAAAAAATTGAGAAATCTAAAAATTTTCCGTGCTCTAACTATGCCAAATTTGGGCGTCACAAAAAAATGTTTAGTTAGTAGATTTTCGTTTATTATTGTCATTCAAACCAAAAAAACTCATTTTAAACCCCCTTTTGCAAGAAATCGTGAATTGTAAAAATTTGAGAAATCTCAACTTTTCGTGCTCTAGTTTTTCCCAATATTGGGATGACTACAAAAGCAATGTATCATTTAGTACTTCCTTTTCCCCCTTTAGGGTTTTTTTAAACCTACAAAACTCTTTTTAAAACCCACTTTTGAGAAAATCGGAATTTGAAAAAATTGAAAAATCTGGCAAACTTAAGTTCGATCCCGGGAAAAAATTTTAACTTTTTAAAATTTTGGGGGACGTTAAAAAAAAGAAATTTATCATTAAGTGCTTTTCTTTCTTTCATTTGTTTTAAAACCTAAAAAACAAAATTTTGTTTCCCATCTTGGGAAAATCTAATTTTAAAAATGGTAATCAATTTTTCCGGCTCAAAACTATCCCAAAATTGGCGACCAAAGACAAGTTTCGTCAGTAGCATATCCAGTTTACTTTCTGTCAGAAAAACCTAAAAAAATTTTTTAAAAACCCTTTGCAAGAAAATGGAAACTTGAAAAAAATTGAGAAATCTAAACTTTTTTGTGCTCTAGCTTTGCCAATTTTGGGGATATTAAAAAAAGCAATGTATGAGTTAGTAGCTATCCAGTTTCCCTTTAGTTTTTTTAAAACCCCAAAAACTCATTTTAAACCCCTTTTTGCAAGAAAATCGTGAATTTGTAAAAATTCAGTAATCTCAATTTTTCGTGTTTAACTTTGCCAAAATTTGGGATGTTAAAAAAAGAAATTTTTCAGTTAGTAGCAGATCCAGTTTCCTTTCATTTTTTTTCAAATCTAAAAAAATCATTTTGAACCCACTTTGCAAGAAAATCGAAAATTTGTAAAAATTGAGAATCCAAACTTTTCTTTTTTCAAACTTTGAAAATTTTGGGATAATTACAAAAAGAAATTTACGTAAGTAGCTCATGAGTTTATTTCATATGTCTTTAAAACCTAAAAACTCTTTTTAAAACCCCCTTTTCAGAAAATCGTGAATTTGTAATATTGAGAAACTCAATTTTTCCTTTTTCTAATTTTCCCAAATTTAGTGGGACGATCGAAAAAAGAAATATTGGGATGATTAAAAAAAGCAATGTAGAGTTAGAGCTCATCCATTTACCTTTATGTGTATTTAAAACCAAAAAACTCTTTTTGAACCATTTTTGCAAGAAAATCGTAAATTTTGTAAAAATTCAGTAATCTCAACTTTCCGTGCTCAACTTTGCCCAATATTGGGATGATTAAAAAAAGCAATGTTTCAGTTGTAGCAGATCCAGTTACTTCTTTGTCTTTAAACCTAGAAAATTTTTTTAAAAACCCCTTTTTTTGCAAAGAAAATTAAATTTGTAAAAATGAGTAATCTCAATTTTCCGGCTCTAACTTTCCCAATTTTGGGGATGATTAAAAAAAGCAAGTTTAGTTAGTAGCAGACCCATTTTACTTTCATTTGTATTAAATAGAAAATCATTTTGAACCCATTTTGCAAGAAAGTCGTAATGTAAAAAGGGGAGAAATCTCAACTTTTCCGTTTCAAACTTTGCCAATTTGGAAAATTAAAAAAAAGCAATGTATCAGAAGTAGCTCATCGATTTTGCTTTCTTTGTCTTTCAAACCAAAAAACAAAAAATTGAACCCACTTTTTAAAAATATCGTGAATTGTAAAAATTAAGTTTTTTACATTTTTTCCGTGCTCCCCCTTTTGAAAAATTTTTCGATTTAAAAAAGGCAATGTATCAGTTAGAGCTCATCCATTTTTACTCTAATTTGTCATTCAAACTAGAAAATCTTTTTTGAACCCACTTTGCGAGAAAATCGTGAATTTGAAAAATTGAGTAATATCAAGTTTTCCGTGCTCTAACTTTTGCCAATTGGGATGATTTCAAAAGCATGTATCAGTTAGTAGCTCATCTATTTTTATTTGTTATCTGTCATTCAACCATAGAAAACTCATTTTGAACCCACTTTTCGAGAAAATCTTGAACTTAAAATAATTGAGTAATCTCAACTCTTTCGTGCGTAGCTTTGCCAATATTGGGACGATACAAAAAGCAATGTAACAATTAGAAGCAGATCCAGTTTACAATCTTTTGTCATTCAGACCTAAAAAACTCATTTTGAACCCTTTTTTCAAGAAAATCGTGAATTTGTAAAAACTGAGTAATTTCAAAACTTTCCGTGCTCTAACTTTGAAATATTGGGATGATTACAAAAAGCAATGTACCCAGTTAGTAGCTCATCAGTTAACTTTCTTTTGTCATAAAACCCTAGAAAATTTTTTTTGAACCCACTTTTCGAGAAAATCGTGAATTTGTAAAAATTGAGTAATCTCAATTTGTCCGTGCTCAAACTTTGCCAATGTTGGGATGATTACAAAAAGCAATGTATTAGTAGCTCATTCAGTTTGCTTTCATTTGTCGTTCAAACCTAAAAAACTAAATTTGATTCCACTTTTCCGAGAAAATCGTGAATGTTTCAAATTGAGTTATCTGTTTTCCGTGCTCCAGTTTTGCCAAAAATTGGGATGATTACAAGAAGCAAGTACAGTAAAGCTCATTAGTTTACTTTATTTGTCATGAAAACATAGAGATCTCATTTAAACCCATTTCGAGAAAAATCGTGAAATTGTAAAAATGAGAGTCTAAACGAACTTAGTTCGATCCCGGCAAAATTTTAACTGTCCATTATTGGGAGGATTACAAAAAGCTATGAATCAGTAAGAGCTCATTCAGTTTACTTTCATGTCAATCAAACCTAGAAAACTCATTTTGAACCCATTTTGCGGAGAAAATCGTGAACTTGTAAAAATTTGGGAGTAATCTCAACTTTTCTTTGCTCTAGCTTTCTAGATGATTTAAAAAAGCAAGTATCAGTTAGTAGCTCACCTAGTGTACTGTTCTTTGTCATTCAAGCCTAGAAAACTCATGTTGAACCCACTTTTCAAGAAAACGTGAATGTGTAAAATTGAGACGTCTAAACAATTTAGGTTCGATCCCGGCAAAATTTTAACTTTCCATTATTGGGGGGATTACAAAAGCTATGAATCAGTAAGTAGCTATTCAGTTTACTTTCATATGTCAATCAAACCTAGAAAACTCTTTTTAAAACCCACTTTGCGAGAAAATCGTGAACTTGTAAAATTGAGTAATTTAAAACTTTTTCGTGCTCTAGCTTCCTAGATGATTACAAAAAGCAATGTATCAATTAGTAGCAGATCCAGTTTTACTTTCATTTGTCATTCAAACCTAGAAAACTCTTTTTGAACCCACTTTCGAGAAAATCGGAATTTTTTAAAAATTTGAGTAATCTCAACTTTTTCGTGCTTTAGCTTTCTAGATGATTACAAAAAGCAATAAAGTATCAATTAGTAGCAGATCCAGTTTACTTTCATTATCTTCAAACTAGAAAACCATTTGAACCCACTTTCGAGAAAATCGTAAATTTGAAAAAATTGAGTAATCTTAACTTTTCCGTGCTCTAGCTTTGCCAATATTGGGATGATTAAAAAAAGCAAGTATCAGTAAAGAGCTCATCAAGTTTACTTTCATATGTCATTCAAACCTAGAAAACTCATTTTGAACCCACTTTTCGAGAAAATCGTAAATTTGTTAAAATTAAGTAATCTCAACTTTCCCGTGCTCCAGCTTTGCCAATAATTGGACGATCAAAAAAAGCAATGTATCAGTCAGTAGCCCATAAGTTTACTTGTATTTGTCATTCAAACCTTAAAAACTCATTTTGAACCCACTTTGCGAGAAAATCGTGAATTTGTAAAAATTGAGTAATCTCAACTTTTCCGTGCTCCAGTTTTGCAATTTTGGGGGACGATCACAAAAAGCAATGTATCAATTGTAGAGATCCAGTTTACTTTCATTTGTCATTCAAACCTTTAAAAAAAACTCATTTTGAACCCCCTTTTTCGAGAAATCGTGAACTTGTAAAAATTGAGAAATCTCAATTTTTCGTGCTCTAGCTTTGCCAATATTGGGATGATTACAAAAAGCAATGTATCAGTTAGTAGCTCATCCAGTTTACCTTTATGTGTATTTAAACCTACAAAACTCATTTTGAACCCACTTTGCAAGAAAATCGTGAATTTGTAAAAATTGAGAAATCTGGCGAACTTAAGTTCGATCCCGGCAAAATCTTAACTTTTTCAATATTGGGACGATTACAAAAAGCAATCGATCAGTAAGTAGCTTATTCAGTTTACTTTCATTTGTCGTTCAAACCTAAAAAACTAAATTTGATTCCACTTTTGGAGAAAATCGTGAATCTGTAAAAATTGAGTAATCTCAACTTTTCCGTGCTCTAACCTTGCCAATCTTGGGATGATTACAAAAGGGAATGTATTAATTAGTAGCTCATCTAGTTTACTTGTATTTGTCATTCAAACCTAGAAAACTCATTTTGAACCCACTTTCGAGGAAAATCGTGAATTTGTAAAAACTGAGTAATCTCAACTTTTCCGTTTGTGTAACTTTGGCCAATATTGGGATGATTACAACAAGCAATGTATGAGTTAGTAGCTCATCCAGTTTACCTTTATGTGTATTTAAACCTAAAAAACTCATTTTGAACCCACTTTTCGAGAAAATCGTGAATTTGTAAAAATTCAGTAATCTCAACTTTTCCGTTTTCTAACTTTCCCAATATTGGGATGATTACAAAAAGCAATGTTTCAGTTAGTAGCAGATCCAGTTTACTTTCATTTGTCATTCAAACCTAGAAAACTCATTTTGAACCCACTTTGCAAGAAAATCGTGAATTTGTAAAAATTGAGTAATCTCAACTTTTCCGTTTTCAAACTTTGCCAATATTGGGATAATTACAAAAAGCAATGTATCAGTAAGTAGCTCATCGAGTTTACTTTCATATGTCATTCAAACCTAGAAAACTCATTTTGAACCCACTTTTCGAGAAAATCGTGAATTTGTAATAATTGAGTAATCTCAACTTTTCCGTTTTCTAACTTTGCCAATATTAAGACGATCGCAAAAAGCAATATTGGGACGATTACAAAAAGCAATGTATCAGTTAGTAGCTTATTCAGTTTGCTTTCATTTGTCATTCAAACCTAGAAAACTAAAATTGAATCCACTTTTTAAGAATATCGTGAATTTGTAAAAATTAAGTTTTTACACTTTTCCGTGCTCCACCTTTGACAATATTTCGATGTTTACAAAAGGCAATGTATCAGTTAGTAGCTCATTCAGTTTACTCTCAATTGTCATTCAAACCTAGAAAACTCATTTTGAACCCACTTGGCGAGAAAATCGTGAATTTGTAAAAATTGAGTAATCTCAAGTTTTCCGTGCTCTAACTTTGCCAATATTGGGATGATTACAAAAATTAATGTATCAGTAAATAGCTCATGTAGTTTACTTTTATTTGTCATGAAAACATAGAGATCTCATTTTAAACCCATTTTTCGAGAAAAATCGTGAATTTGTTCAAATTGAGTAGTCTCAATTTTTCCGTGCTCCAGCTTTGCCAATGTTGGGATGATTACAAAAAGCAATCGAATTTACTCTTATTTGTCAATCAAACCTAGAAAACTCATTTTGAACCCACTTTTCGAGAAAATCGTGAATTTGTAATAATTGAGTAATCTCAACTTTTCCGTTTTCTGACTTTGCCAATATTGGGACGATCGCAAAAAGCAATATTGGGACGATTACAAAAAGCAATGTATCAGTTAGTAGCTTATTCAGTTTGCTTTCATTTGTCATTCAAACCTAGAAAACTAAAATTGAATCCACTATTTAAGAATATCGTGAATTTGTAAAAATTAAGTTTTTTACACTTTTCCGTGCTCCACCTTTGACAATATTTCGATGTTTACAAAAGGCAATGTATCAGTTAGTAGCTCATCCAGTTTACTCTCAATTGTCATTCAAACCTAGAAAACTTATTTTGAACCCACTTGCGAGAAAATCGTGAATTTGTAAAAATTGAGTAATCTCAAGTTTTCCGTGCTCTAACTTTGCCAATATTGGGATGATTACAAAAAGCAATGTATCAGTTAGTAGCTCATCTAGTTTACTTGTATCTGTCATTCAAACTTAGAAAACTCATTTTGAACCCACTTTTCAAGAAAATCGTGAATTTGTAAAAATTGAGTAATCTCAACTTTTCCGTGCTCTAACTTTGCCAATATTGGGACGATCACAAAAAGCAATGTAACAATTAGAAGCAGATCCAGTTTACTTTCTTTGTCATTCAAACCTAGAAAACTCATTTTGAACCCACTTTACAAGAAAATCGTGAATTTGTAAATACTGAGTAATTTCAACTTTTCCGTGCTCTAACTTTGGAAATATTGGGATGATTACAAAAAGCAATGTATCAGTTAGTAGCTCATCTAGTTTACTTGTATCTGTCACTCAAACCTAGTAAACTCATTTTGAACCCACTTTTCAAGAAAATCGTGAATTTGCAATATTGAGTAATCTCAACTTTTCCGTGCTCTAACTTTGCCAATATTGGGACGATCAGAAAAAGCAGTGTATCAGTTAGTAGCTCATCTAGTTTATTTGTATTTGTCATTAAAATCTAGAAAACTCATTTTGAACCCAATTTTCGAGAAAATCGTGAATTTGTAAAAATTGAGTAATCTCAACTTTTCCGTGCTCTAACTTTGCCAATATTGGGACGATCACAAAAAGCAATGTATCAATTAGTAGCAGATCCAGTTTACTTTTATTTGTCATTCAAACCTAGAAAACTCAATTTGAACCCACTTTTAGAGAAAATCGTGAATTTGTAAGAACTGAGTAATTCAACTTTTCCGTGTTCTTACTTTGGAAATAGTGGGATGATTACAAAACGCAATGTATCAGTTAGTAGCTCATCCAGTTTACTTTCATTTGTCATTCAAATCTAGAAAATTTATTTTGAACCCACTTTTCGAGAAAATCGTGAATTTGTAAAAATCTGCCAAATTGATGTTCGATCCCGGCAAAATCGTAACTTTTCCAATATTGAAACGATTACAAAAAGTAATGTAACAGTTAGTAGCTCATTCAGTTTACTTTCATTTGTTGTTCAAACCTACAAAACTAAATTTGATTCCACTTTTCGAGAAAATCGTGAATTTGTAAAAATCGAGTAATATCAACTTTGCCGTGCTCTAACTATGCAAATATTTGGGCGATCACAACTTGATCCAGATCCAGTTTACTTTCATATGTCATGCAAACCTGAAAACTCATTTTGAACCCCCTTTGAATGAAAATCGTGAACTTGTAAAAATTGAGTAATCTCAACTTTTTCGTGCTCTAGCTTTGCCAATATTGGGATAATTTTAAAAAGCAATGGATCAGTTAGTAGCTCATCTAGTGTACTTTCATTTGTCATTCAAGCCTAGAAAACTCATTTTGAACCCACTTTGCGAGAAAATCGTAAATTTGTAAAAATTGAGTAATCTCAACTTTTTCGTGCTCTAGCTTTTCCAATATTGGGACGATTACAAAAAGCAATGTATCAGTTAGTAGCTTATTCAATTTACTTTCATTTGTCTTTCAAACCTAGAAAACCATATTTGATTTGCCTTTTCGAGAAAATCGTGAATTTGTAAAAATTGAGTAATCTTAACTTTTTCGTGCTCTAGCTTTGCAAATAATGGGATGATTACAAAACTCATTTTGAACCCACTTTGCAAGAAAATCGTGAATTTGTAAAAATTGAGAAATCTGGCGAACTTAAGTTCGATCCAGGCAAAATCTTAACTTTTCCAATATTGGGACGATTACAAAAAGCAATCTATCAGTAAGTAGATTATTCAGTTTACTTTCATTTGTCGTTCAAACCTAAAAAACTAAATTTGATTCCACTTTTGGAGAAAATCGTGAATCTGTAAAAATTGAGTAATCTCAACTTTTCCGTGCTCTAACCTTGCCAATCTTGTGATGATTACAAAAGGGAATGTATTAGTTAGTAGCTCATCTAGTTTACTTGTATTTGTCATTCAAACCTAGAAAACTCATTTTGAACCCACTTTTCGAGAAAATCGTGAATTTGTAAAAACTGAGTAATCTCAACTTTTCCGTTTTGTAACTTTGCCAATATTGAGATGATTACAACAAGCAATGTATGAGTTAGTAGCTCATCCAGTTTACCTTTATGTGTATTTAAACCTAAAAAATCATTTTGAACCACTTTTCGAGAAAAATCGTGAATTTGTAAAAATTCAGTAATCTCAACTTTTCCGTTTTCTAACTTTCCCAATATTGGGATGATTACAAAAAGCAATGTATCAGTAAGTAGCTCATCGAGTTTACTTTCATATGTCATTCAAACCTAGAAAACTCATTTTGAACCCACTTTTCGAGAAAATCGTGAATTTGTCAATATTGAGTAATCTCAACTTTTCCGTTCTCTAACTTTGCCAATATTAAGACGATCGCAAAAAGCAATATTGGGACGATTACAAAAAGCAATGTATCAGTTAGTAGCTTATTCAGTTTGCTTTCATTTGTCATTCAAACCTAGAAAACTAAAATTGAATCCACTTTTTAAGAATATCGTGAATTTGTAAAAATTAAGTTTTACACTTTTCCGTACTCCACCTTTGACAATATTTCGATGTTTACAAAAGGCAATGTATCAGTTAGTAGCTCATCCAGTTTACTCTCAATTGTCATTCAAACCTAGAAAACTCATTTTGAACCCACTCCGCGAGAAAATCGTGAATTTGTAAAAATTGAGTAATCTCAAGTTTACCGTGCTCTAACTTTGCCAATATTGAGATGATTACAAAAAGCAATGTATCAGTTAGTAGTTCATCTAGTTTACTTGTATCTGTCATTCAAACCTAGAAAACTCATTTTGAACCCACTTTCCAAGAAAATCGTGAATTTGTAAAAGTTGAGTAATCTCAACTGTTCCGTGCTCTAACTTTGCCAATATTGGGATGATTACAAAAAGCAGGGGTATCAGTTAGTAGCTCATCTAGTTTACTTGTATCTGTCATTCAAACCTAAAAAACTCATTTTGAAACCCACTTTCGAGAAAATCTTGAACTTAAAATAATTGAGTAATCTCAACTTTTTCGTGATGTAGCTTTGCCAATATTGGGACGATCACAAACAGCAATGTAACAATTAGAAGCAGATCCAGTTTACTTTCTTTTGTCATTCAAACCTAGAAAACTCATTTTGAACCCACTTTACAAGAAAATCGTGAATTTGTAGAAACTAATTAATTTCAACTTTTCCGTGCTCTAACTTTGGAAATATTGGGATGATCACAAAAAGCAATGTATCAGTTAGTAGCTCATCCAGTTAACTTTCATTTGTCATTCAAACCTAGAAAATGTTTTTTGAACACACTTTTCGAGAAAATCGTGAATTTGTAAAAATTGAGTAATTTCAATATGTCCGTGCTCTAACTTTGCCAATGTTGGGATGATTTCAAAAAGCAATGTATTAATAGCTCATTCAGTTTGCTTTCATTTGTCGTTCAAACCTAGAAAACTAAATTTGATTCCACTTTTCGAGAAAATCGTGAATTTGTTCAAATTGAGTTATCTCTTTTTTCCGTGCTCCAGTTTTGCCAATATTGGGATGATTACAAAAAGCAATGTATCAGTAAATAGCTCATCTAGTTTACTTTTATTTGTCATGAAAACATAGAGATCTCATTTTAAACCCATTTTTCGAGAAAATCGTGAATTTGTTCAAATTGAGTAATCTCAATTTTTCCGTGCTCCAGCTTTGCCAATGTTGGGATGATTACAAAAAGCAATCGAATTTACTCTTATTTGTCATTCAAACCTAGAAAACTCATTTTAAACCCACATATTGAGAAAAATCGTGAATTTGTAATAATTGAAAAATCTCAACTTTTCCGTTTTCTGACTTTGCCAATATTGGGACGATCGCAAAAAGCAATATTGGGACGATTACAAAAAGCAATGTATCAGTTAGTAGCTTATTCAGTTTGCTTTCATTTGTCATTCAAACCTAGAAAACTAAAATTGAATCCACTATTTAAGAATATCGTGAATTTGTAAAAATTAAGTTTTTTACACTTTTCCGTGCTCCACCTTTGACAATATTTCGATGTTTACAAAAGGCAATGTATCAGTTAGTAGCTCATCCAGTTTACTCTCAATTGTCATTCAAACCTAGAAACTTATTTTGAACCCACTTGGCGAGAAAATCGTGAATTTGTAAAATTGAGTAATCTCAAGTTTTCCGTGCTCTAACTTTGCCAATATTGGGATGATTACAAAAAGCAATGTATCAGTTAGTAGCTCATCTAGTTTACTTGTATGTGTCATTCAAACCTAGAAAACTCATTTTGAACCCACTTTTCAAGAAAATCGTGAATTTGTAAAATTGAGTAATCTCAACTTTTCCGTGCTCTAACTTTGCCAATATTGGGACGATCACAAAAAGCAATGTAACAATTAGAAGCAGATCCAGTTTACTTTCTTTTGTCATTCAAACCTAGAAAACTCATTTTGAACCCACTTTACAAGAAAATCGTGAATTTGTAAATACTGAGTAATTTCAACTTTTCCGTGCTCTAACTTTGGAAATATTGGGATGATTACAAAAAGCAATGTATCAGTTAGTAGCTCATCTAGTTTACTTGTACCTGTCACTCAAACCTAGTAAACTCATTTGGAACCCACTTTTCAAGAAAATCGTGAATTTGCAATATTGAGTAATCTCAACTTTTCCGTGCTCTAAAGTTGCCAATATTGGGATGATTACAAAAAGCAGTGTATCAGTTAGTAGCTCATCTAGTTTATTTGTATTTGTCATTAAAATCTAGAAAACTCATTTTGAACCCAATTTTCGAGAAAATCGTGAATTTGTAAAAATTGAGTAATCTCAACTTTTCCGTGCTCTAACTTTGCCAATATTGGGACGATCACAAAAAGCAATGTATCAATTAGTAGCAGATCCAGTTTACTTTTATTGTCATTCAAACCTAGAAAACTCAATTTGAACCCACTTTTAGAGAAAATCGTGAATTTGTAAGAACTGAGTAATTTCAACTTTTCCGTGCTCTTACTTTGGAAATAGTGGGATGATTACAAAAGGCAATGTATCAGTTAGTAGCTCATCCAGTTTACTTTCATTTGTCATTCAAATCTAGAAAACTCATTTTGAACCCACTTTTCGAGAAAATCGTGAATATGTAAAAATTGAGAACTCTAAACAAACTTAAGTTCGATACCAGCAAAATCTTAACTTTTCTAATATTGGGACGATTACAAAAAGCAATGTATCAGTTAGTAGCTCATCCAATTTACTTTTATTTGCCGTTCTAAATCGTGAATTTGTAAAAATTGAGTAACCTCAACTTTTCCGTTTTCAAACTTTGCCAATATTGCGATGATTACAAAAAGCAATGTATCAGTAAGTAGCTCATCGAGTTTACTTTAATTTTTCATTCAAACCTAGAAAACTCATTTTAAACCCACTTTTCGAGAAAATCGTGAAATTGTAAAAATTGAGAAGTCTAAACGAACTTAAGTTCGATCCCGGCAAAATCTTAACTTTTCCATTATTGGGAGGATTACAAAAAGCTATGTATCAGTAAGTAGCTCATTCAGTTTACTTTCATATGTCAATCAAACCTAGAAAACTCATTTTGAACCCACTTTGCGAGAAAATCGTGAACTTGTAAAAATTGAGTAATCTCAACTTTTTCGTGCTCTAGCTTTCTAGATGATTTTAAAAAGCAATGTATCAGTTAGTAGCTCACCTAGTGTACTGTTCTTTGTCATTCAAGCCTAGAAAACTCATGTTGAACCACTTTTCAAGAAAATCGTGAATGTGTAAAAATTGAGAAATTTAACGAACTTAAGTTCGATCCTGGCAAAATCTTAACTTTTCCAATATTGGGACGATTACAAAAAGCAATGTATCAGTAAGTAGCTCATTCAGTTTACTTTCATATTTCAATCAAACCTAGAAAACTCATTTTGAACCCACTTTGCGAGAAAATCGTGACCTTGTAAAAATTGAGTAATTTCAACTTTTCCGTGCTCCAGCTTTGCCAATATTGGGACGATCACAAAAAGCAATGTATCGATTAGTAGCAGATCCAGTCTACTTTCATTTGTCATTCAAACCTAGAAAACTCTTTTTGAACCCAATTTTCGAGAAAATCGTGAATTTGTAAAAATTGAGTAATCTTAACTTTTCCGTGCTCTAGCTTTGCCAATATTGGGATGATTACAAAAAGCAATGTATCAGTAAATAGCTCATCTAGTTTACTTTTATTTGTCATTCAAACCTAGAAAACTCATTTTGAACCCACTTTTCGAGAAAATCGTAAATTTGTTAAAATTAAGTAATCTCAACTTTTCCGTGCTCCAGCTTTGCCAATATTGGAACGATCACAAAAAGCAATGTATCAGTCAGTAGCCCATACAGTTTACAGTGGGTTCAAAATGAGTTTTTTAGGTTTAAATACACATAAAGGTAAACTGAATGAGCTACTAACTCATACATTGCTTTTTGTAATCATCCCAATATTGGCAAAGCTAGAGCACGAAAAAGTTGAGATTTCTCAATTTTTACAAGTTCACGATTTTCTCGCAAAGTGGGTTCAAAATGAGTTTTCTAGGTTTGAATGACATATGAAAGTAAACTGGATATGCTACTAACTAAAATGTATCAGTCAGTAGCCCATACAGTTTACTTGTATTTGTCATTCAAACCTTAAAAACTCATTTTGAACCCATTTTGCGAGAAAATCGTGAACTTGTAAAAATTGAGCAATTTCAACTTTTTTGTGCTCTTGCTTTCTAGATGATTACAAAAAGCAATGTATCAATTAGTAGCAGATCCAGTTTACTTTCATTTGTCATTCAAACCTAGAAAACTCATTTTGAACCCACTTTCGAGAAAATCGTGAATTTGTTAAAAATTGAGTAATCTCAATTTTTCCGTGCGCCAGTTTTGCCAATATTGGGACGATCACAAAAAGCAATGTATTATTAGTAGCAGATCCAGTCTACTTTCATTTGTCATTCAAACCTACAAAAACTCTTTTTGAACCCCCTTTTCGAGAAAATCGTGAATTGTAAAAATTTGAGTAATCTTAACTTTCCGTGCTCTAGCTTTGCCAATATTGGGATGATTACAAAAAAGCAATGTATCAGTAAATAGCTCATCTAGTTTACTTTTTTTTGGGTCATTCAAACCTAGAAAACTCATTTTAAACCCCCACTTTCGAGAAAATCGTGAATTTGTTAAAATTGAGTAATCTCAACTTTTCCGTGCTCCAGCTTTGCCAATATTGGGCGATCACAAAAAGCAATGTATCAATTAGTAGCAGATCCATTTCTACTTTCATTTTGTCATTCAAACCTACAAAACTCTTTTTGAACCCACTTTCGAGAAAATCGTGAATTTTTTTAAAATTGAGTAATCTCAACTTTTCGTGCTCCAGCTTTGCCAATATTGGGCGATCACAAAAGAGCAATGTTTCAGTTAGTAGCATATCCAGTTTACTTTCATATGTCATTCAAACCTAGAAAACTCATTTTGAACCCACTTTGCAAGAAAATCGTGAACTTGTAAAAATTGAGAAATCTCAACTTTTTCGTGCTCTAGCTTTGCCAATATTGGGATGATTACAAAAAGCAATGTATCAGTTAGTAGCTCATCCAGTTTACCTTTATGTGTATTTAAACCTAGAAAAACTCATTTTGAACCCACTTTTGAAAAAAATCGTGAATTTGTAAAAATTAAGTAATCTGGCGAACTTAAGTTCGATCCCGGCACAATCTTAATTTTTCCAATATTGGGACGATTACAAAAAGCAATGTATCAGTAAGTAGCTTATTCAGTTTACTTTCATTTGTCGTTCAACCTAAAAAACTAAATTTGTTTCCCACTTTTGGAGAAAATCGTGAATTTCTAAAAATTGAGTAATCTCAATTTTTTCCGTGCTCTAACTATGCCAATATTTGGGCGATCACAAAGAGCATGTAGCAGCTTTGCCAATTTTGGAACGATCACAAAAAGCAATATATCAGTCAGTACCCCCATACAGTTACTTGTATTGTCATTCAAACCTAAAAAACTCATTTTGAACCATTTTTCGAGAAAAACGTGAATTTGTAAAATTTGAGTAACCTCAACCTTTCTGTTTTCTAACTCTTCCAATATTGGGGCGATTACAAAAAGCAAAGTATCAGTTAGTAGCCCATTCAGTTTACTTTCATTTGTCTTTCAACCTAGAAAGCTAAATTTGATCACTTTTCGAGAAAATCGTGAATTTGTAAAAATTGAGTAATCTCAACTTTTCCGTTCTCTAACTATGCCAATATTTGGGCGAACACAAAGAGCAATGTTTCAGTTAGTAGCATATCCAGTTTACTTTCATATGTCATTCAAACCTAGAAAACTCATTTTGAACCCACTTTTCAAAGAAAATCGTGAATTTTGTAGAAATTGAGTAATCTCAACTTTTCCGTGCTCTAACCTTGCCAATCTTGGGATGATTACAAAAGGTAATGTATTATTTAAAGTAGCTATCTAGTTTACTTGTATTTGTCATTAAAACCCTAGAAAACTCATTTGAACCCACTTTTCGAGAAACGTGAATTTGTAAAAACTGAGTAATCTCAACTTTTCCGTTTTGAAACTTTGCCACTTTTGGGATGATTACAAAAAGCAAATGTATCAGTAAGTAGCTCTTCCAGTTACTTCATATGTCATTCAAACCTGGGCAAACTCATTTTAAACCCACTTGCGAGAAAATCGTGAATTTGTAAAATTGAGTAACCTCAAACCTTTCTTGTTTTCTAACTTTTCCAATTTTGGGACGTTTACAAAAACAAAGTATCAGTTAGTAGCCCATTCAGTTTACTTTCATTGTCGTTTCAAACCTAGAAAACTAATTTTGATTCCACTTTTCGAGAAAATCGTGAATTTGTAAAAATTGAGTAATCTCAAATTTTCCGTGCTCTAACTATGCCAATATTTGGGCGATCACAAAGAGCAATGTTTCAGTTAGTAGCATATCCAGTTTACTTCATTTGCATTCAACCTAGAAACTCGTTTTGAACCCATTTGAAAGAAAATCGTGAATTTGTCAAAATTGAGAAATCTCAACTTTCTCGTGCTCTAGCTGTCCCAAAATTTTGGGGATTACAAAAAGCAATGTATCAGTTAGTAGCTCATCCAGTTACCTTTATGTGTTTTTAAGCCTACAAAACTCATTTGAACCCGTTTTCGAGAAAATCGGGGAATTTGTAAAAATTTGAAAATCTCCCGAACTTAAGTTCGACCCCGGGAAAAAATCTTTGCCTTTCCAATATTGGGACGATTACAAAAGCAACGTATCAGTTAGTAGCTCATTCATCTTACTTTCATTTTTTCGTTCAAACCTAGAAAAACAAAAATTTGATTCCATTTTTAGGGAAAATCGTGAATTTGTAAAAATTAAGTAATTTCAACTTTTCCGTGCTCATACTAGGCCAATATTTGGGAAAATCAGAAAGAGCAATGTTTCAGTTAGTAGCATATCAGTTTACTTTCATATGTATTCAAACCTAGAAACTCTTTTTGAACCCACTTTGCAAGAATCGTGAATTTGTAAAAATTTGAGAAATCTCAACTTTCTCGTGCTCTAGCTGTGCCAATTTTGGGTTTACAAAAAGCAATGTATCAGTTAGTAGCTCATCCAGTTTACCTTTATGTGTATTTAAGCCTACAAAACTCATTTTGAACACACTTTTCGTGAAAATCTTTACCTTTCCAATATTGGGACGATTACAAAAAGCAATGTATCAGTTAGTAGCTCATTCAGTTTACTTTCATTTGTCGTTCAAACCTAGAAAACTAAATTTGATTCCACTTTTGGAGAAAATCGTGAATTTGTAAAAATTGCGTAATCTCAACTTTTCCGTGCTCTAACTCTGCCAATATTTGGGCGATCACAAAGAGCAATGTTTCTGTTAGTAGCATATCCAGTTTACTTTCATATGTCATTCAAACCGAGAAAACTCATTTTGAACCCACTTTGCAAGAAAATCGTGAACTTGTAAAATTGAGAAATCTCAACTTTTTCGTGCGCTAGCTTTGCCAATATTGGGATGATTACAAAAAGCAATGTATCAGTTAGTAGCTCATCTAGTGTACTTTCATTTGTCATTCAAGCCTAGAAAACTCATTTTGAACCCACTTTTCGAGAAAATCGTGAATATGTAAAAATTGAGATATGTAAACGAACTTAAATTCGATCCCGGCAAAATTTTAACTTTCCCAATATTGGGATGATTACAAAAAGCAATGTTTCAGTTAGTAGCAGATCCAGTTTACTTTCATATGTCATTCAAACCTAGAAAACTCATTTTGATGATTACAAAACAGAATGTATTAGTTAGTAGCTCATCTAGTTTACTTGTATGTGTCATTCAAACCTAAAAAACTCATTTTGAACACACTTTTCCAGAAAATCGTGAATTTGTAAAAATTCAGTAATCTCAACTTTTCCGTTTTCTAACTTTGCCAATATTGGGATGATTACAAAAAGCAATGTATCAGTAAGTAGCTCATCGAGTTAACTTTCATTTGTCATTCAAACCTAGAAAACTCATTTTGAACCGACTTTTCGAGAAAATCGTGAATTTGTAATAACTGATTAATCTCAACTTTTCCGTTTTCTAACTTTGCCAATATTGGGACGTTCGCAAAAAGCAATGTATCAATAAGTAGCAGATCCAGTTTACTTTCATATGTCATTCAAACCTAGCAAACTCATTTTAAACCCACTTTTGTAATCATCCCAATATTGGCAAAGCTAGAGCACGAAAAAGTTGAGATTTCTCAATTTTTACAAGTTCACGATTTTCTTGCAAAGTGGTTCAAAATGAGTTTTCTAGGTTTGAATGACATATGAAAGTAAACTGGATATGCTACTAACTAAAATGTATCAGTCAGTAGCCCATACAGTTTACTTGTATTTGTCATTCAAACCTTAAAAACTCATTTTGAACCCACTTTGCGAGAAAATCGTGAACTTGTAAAAATTGAGTAATTTCAACTTTTTTGTGCTCTTGCTTTCTAGATGATTACAAAAAGCAATGTATCAGTTAGTAGCACATCCAGTTTATCTTCATATGTCATTCAAACCTAGAAAACTCATTTTGAACCCACTTTTCGAGAAAATCGTGAATTTGTTAAAATTGAGTAATCTCAACTTTTCCGTGCGCCAGCTTTGCCAATATTGGGACGATCACAAAAAGCAATGTATCAATTAGTAGCAGATCCAGTCTACTTTCATTTGTCATTCAAACCTACAAAACTCATTTTGAACCCACTTTTCGAGAAAATCGTGAATTTGTACAAATTGAGTAATCTTAACTTTTCCGTGCTCTAGCTTTGCCAATATTGGGATGATTACAAAAAGCAATGTATCAGTAAATAGCTCATCTAGTTTACTTTTATTTGTCATTCAAACCTAGAAAACTCATTTTGAACCCACTTTTCGAGAAAATCGTGAATTTGTTAAAATTGAGTAATCTCAACTTTTCCGTGCTCCAGCTTTGCCAATATTGGGACGATCACAAAAGCAATGTATCAATTAGTAGCAGATCCAGTCTACTTTCATTTGTCATTCAAACCTACAAAACTCATTTTGAACCCACTTTTCGAGAAAATCGTGAATTTGTTAAAATTGAGTAATCTCAACTTTTCCGTGCTCCAGCTTTGCCAATATTTGGGCGATCACAAAGAGCAATGTTTCAGTTAGTAGCATATCCAGTTTACTTTCATATGTCATTCAAACCTAGAAAACTCATTTTGAACCCACTTTTCAAGAAAATCGTGAATTTGTAAAAATTGAGAAATCTCAACTTTTTCGTGCTCTAGCTTTGCCAATATTGGGATGATTACAAAAAGCAATGTATCAGTTAGTAGCTCATCCAGTTTACCTTTATGTGTATTTAAACCTACAAAACTCATTTTGAACCCACTTTTTGAGAAAATCGTGAATTTGTAAAAATTGAGAAATCTGGCGAACTTAAGTTCGATCCCGGCAAAATCTTAACTTTTTCAATATTGTGACGATTACAAAAAGCAATGTATCAGTAAGTAGCTTATTCAGTTTACTTTCATTTGTCGTTCAAACCTAAAAAACTAAATTTGATTCCACTTTTGGAGAAAATCGTGAATTTCTAAAAATTGAGTAATCTCAACTTTTCCGTGCTCTAACTATGCCAATATTTGGGCGATCACAAAGAGCAATGTAGCAGCTTTGCCAATATTGGAACGATCACAAAAAGCAATATATCAGTCAGTAGCCCATACAGTTTACTTGTATTTGTCATTCAAACCTTAAAAACTCATTTTGAACCCACTTTTCGAGAAAAACGTGAATTTGTAAAATTTGAGTAACCTCAACCTTTCTGTTTTCTAACTCTTCCAATATTGGGGCGATTACAAAAAGCAAAGTATCAGTTAGTAGCCCATTCAGTTTACTTTCATTTGTCGTTCAAACCTAGAAAGCTAAATTTGATCACTTTTCGAGAAAATCGTGAATTTGTAAAAATTGAGTAATCTCAACTTTTCCGTTCTCTAACTATGCCAATATTTGGGCGAACACAAAGAGCAATGTTTCAGTTAGTAGCATATCCAGTTTACTTTCATATGTCATTCAAACCTAGAAAACTCATTTTGAACCCACTTTTCAAGAAAATCGTGAATTTGTAGAAATTGAGTAATCTCAACTTTTCCGTGCTCTAACCTTGCCAATCTTGGGATGATTACAAAAGGTAATGTATTAGTTAGTAGCTCATCTAGTTTACTTGTATTTGTCATTCAAACCTAGAAAACTCATTTTGAACCCACTTTTCGAGAAAATCGTGAATTTGTAAAAACTGAGTAATCTCAACTTTTCCGTATTGTAACTTTGCCACTATTGGGATGATTACAAAAAGCAATTTATCAGTAAGTAGCTCTTCCAGTTTACTTTCATATGTCATTCAAACCTAGCAAACTCATTTTAAATCCACTTTGCGAGAAAATCGTGAATTTGTAAAAATTGAGTAACCTCAACCTTTCTGTTTTCTAACTTTTCCAATATTGGGACGATTACAAAAAGCAAAGTATCAGTTAGTAGCCCATTCAGTTTACTTTCATTTGTCGTTCAAACCTAGAAAACTAAATTTGATTCCACTTTTCGAGAAAATCGTGAATTTGTAAAAATTGAGTAATCTCAAATTTTCCGTGCTCTAACTATGCCAATATTTGGGCGATCACAAAGAGCAATGTTTCAGTTAGTAGCATATCCAGTTTACTTTCATTTGTCATTCAAACCTAGAAAACTCGTTTTGAACCCATTTTGCAAGAAAATCGTGAATTTGTCAAAATTGAGAAATCTCAACTTTCTCGTGCTCTAGCTGTGCCAATATTGGGATTACAAAAAGCAATGTATCAGTTAGTAGCTCATCCAGTTTACCTTTATGTGTATTTAAGCCTACAAAACTCATTTTGAACCCGATTTCGAGAAAATCGCGAATTTGTAAAAATTGAAAAATCTCCCGAACTTAAGTTCGATCCCGGCAAAATCTTTGCCTTTCCAATATTGGGACGATTACAAAAAGCAACGTATCAGTTAGTAGCTCATTCAGTTTACTTTCATTTGTCGTTCAAACCTAGAAAACTAAATTTGATTCCACTTTTAGGGAAAATCGTGAATTTGTAAAAATTAAGTAATTTCAACTTTTCCGTGCTCATACTAGGCCAATATTTGGGAGATCAGAAAGAGCAATGTTTCAGTTAGTAGCATATCCAGTTTACTTTCATATGTCATTCAAACTTAGAAAACTCATTTTTAATCCACTTTTCGAGAAAATCGAGAATATGTAAAAATTGAGAAGTCTAAACGAACTTAAGTTCGATCCCGGCAAAATCTTAACTTTTCTAATATTGTGACGATTACAAAAAGCAATGTATCAGTTAGTAGCTCATTCAGTTTACTTTTATTTTTTATTCAAAATCGTAAATTTGTAAAACTTGGGTAACGTCAACTTTTCTGTTTTCAAACTTTGCTATTATTGGGATGATTACAAAAAGCAATGTATCAGTAAGTAGCTCATCGAGTTTACTTTCATTTGTCATTCAAGCCTAGAACACTTCATTTTGCAACCAAACTTTCGAGAAAATCATGAATTTGTAATATTGAGACATTCTGCACCGAACTTAAGTTGCGATCCCGGCACAAAATTCTTAAACTTTCCCAAAATTGGGAAGATTACCAAAAGCAAAGTATCAGTAAGTAGCACATTCAGTTTACTTTCATTTGTCGTTTCAAACCTAGAAAACTATCAAATTTGATTCCATTTCGAGAAAATCGTGAATTTTGTAAAATGAGACATATGACCGAACTTAAGTCGATTCCCGGCAAAGCTTAACACTTTCCAAATTTGGAAGATTACACCACAAAGCCAAAAAGCATCAGTTATTAGAACATTCAGTTTTACTTCATTTGTCATTCAAACCTAGAAAACTCATTTGATGATTACAAAACAGACTGATTAGTTAGTAGCTCATTCTAGTTTTACTTGTATGTGTATTCAAAACCTAAAAAACTCACTTGAACACACTTTCCAGAATCGTAGAATTTGTAAAATCAGTAATTTCAAACTTGCCGTTTCTAACTTTGCCAATATTGGGATGATTACAAAAAGCAATGTATCAGGAAGTTAGCTCATCCAGTTACTTTACATTTGTGCATTCAAACTTAAAAACTCATCTTGAACCCACTTCTCTAGGAAAATCGTGGAATTTGTAAAAATTGAGTAATCTTCAAACTTTTCCGTTCACTTTTAACTTTGCCAATAGTGATGTGACTACACATAAAAGAATGTAATCAGTAGTAGCTCATCTAGTTTACTTGTATTTTCATCACCTCGAAAATCATTTTGAATACACTTTTCAAGAAAATTCGTGAATTTGTAGAAAGTTGAGAAATCTCAATTTTTCGTGTCTAGCGTTGCCAATATTGGGATGATTACAAAAATGCAATGTATTCAGTCAAGTAGCCCATCGAGTTTACTTCATTGTCATGTTAAACCTGAAAACTCAATTTTAAATCCCACTTTCAAGAAAATCGTGAATTTGTAAAAATTGAGTATCTTAACTTTTCCGTGGCTCTAACCTTGCAATATGTGGGATGATTACAAAAGGGAATGTATTAGTTAGTGAGCTCATGCTGTTTACTTGTATTTGTCATTCAAACCTAGAAAAACTCATTTTGAACACACTTTTCCAGGAAAATCTGTGAATTTGTAAAAACTGGTAATTTCAAATTTTCGTTTTCTAATTTTTCCATACTGGATGATTACACAAAAGCAATGTATCAGTAAGAGCTCAACCGAGTTAACTTTCATTTGTCATTAAACCTAGAAACTCATTTTGAACAGCACTTTAGGAAAATCGGAATTTGTAAAAATGTGAGTAATTCTCAACTTTCGTGCTCTAACTTGCCAATATTGGGACGATCATAAAAAGCAAGTATCAATAGTAGCAGATCCAGTTTGACTTTTCATATGTCATTCAAAACCTAGAAAAAACTCGTTTTGAACCACTTTGCAAGAAATCGTGAATTTGTAAAAACTGAGTAATTTAACTTTTCCGGCTCTAACTTGGATAATATGGCTCGATTTAAAAAAGCAAATGTATGAGTTAGTAGCTGATCCAGTGACCTTTATGTGTAATTAAACAATCTAGAAAAACTCAATAGTGAATCCACTTTGCGAGAAAATTGTGAATTTGTAATAATAGATGTATCTGCCGAACTTTAGTTTGATCCCGGCAAAAGTATCAGTTAGTAGCCCATTCAGCTTACTTTCATTTGTCGTTCAAACCTAGAAAACTAAATTTGATTCCACTTTTCGAGAAAATCGTGAATTTGTAAAAATTGAGTAATCTCAAACTTTTCCGTGCTCCAAACTCGCCAATATTGGGCGATCACAAAGAGCAATGTTTCAGTTAGTAGCATATCCAGTTTATTTCATATGTCATTCAAACCTAGAAAACTCGTTTTGGAACCACTTTGCGCGAAAATCGTGAACTTGTACAAATTGAGAAATCTAACTTTTCGTTGCTCTAGCTTTGCCAATATTGGATGATTACAAAAAGCAATGTATCAGTTAGTAGCTTATCCAGTTTACCATTATGTGTATTTAAACCTACAAAACTCATTTTGAAACCACTTTTCGAGAAAATTGTGAATTTGTAATAATTGATATATCTGCCGAACTTTAGTTTGATCCCGCAAAATCATAACTTTTCCAATATTGGGACGATTACAAAAAGCAAAGTATCAGTTAGTAGCCCATCAGCTTACTTTCGTTGTCGTTCAAACCTAGAAAACTAAATTTAATTTCCACTTTCGAGGAAAAATCGTGATTTGTAAAAATGAGTAATCTCAACTTTTCAGTTTCTAACTTTCAATATTGGGGACGATCGTAAACGCCATGTATCAATAAATCAGCAGATCAGTTTACTTTCATATTGTCATTCAAAACTTAGACAACTCATTTTTATCCACTTCGAGAACAAATCGATAATATTGTAAAAATTGAGAAGTCTAAACGAAACTTAAGTTCGATCCCGGCAAAACTCTTAACTTCTATAGGGTGGATCGAGCTACAAAAAGAGTATCAGTAGTAGCTATTCAGATTTACTTTTATTTCTATTCAAAATCGTAAATTTGGAAAATTGGGTAACGTCAAGTTTTCGTTTTCAAACTTTGCTATTTAGTGGGAGATAAAAAAAGGCAATGTAATCAGTATAGTAGCTCATCGAGTGTTACTTCATGTGTCATTCAAGCCTAGAACACTCATTGGAACAAACTTTTCGAGGAAAGATTCCATGATTTGTAAATATTGAGAACATCTGCCGAACTTAAGTTCGATACTGGCAAAATCTTAACTTTCCCAAGAATTGGGAAGATTACCCACAAAAGCAAATTACAGTAAGTAGCACAATTCAGTTTTTACTTTCATTTGTCGTGCAAACCTAGAAAACTAAATTTGATTCCACTTTTCGAGAAAATCGTGAATTTGTAAATATTGAGACATCTGCCGAACTTAAGTTCGATCCCGGCAAAATCTTAACTTTCCCAAATTTGGGAAGATTACCAAAAGCAAAGCATCAGTTAGTAGCACATTCAGTTTACTTTCATTTGTCATTCAAACCTAGAAAACTCATTTGATGATTACAAAACAGAAGGTTAGTTAGTAGCGCATCTAGCTTTTAACTTGTATGTGTCATTCAAAAAACCTAAAAAACCATCTGACACATTTTCCAGAAAATCGTGAATTTGTAAAAATTCGTAATCTACAACTTTTCCGTTTTCTAACTTGCAAAGTGGGATGATTACAAAAAGCAATGTATCCAGTAAGTAGCTCACCAGTCGTACTTCATTTGCATTCAACCTTAAAAACTCATCTTGAACCCACTTCTCGAGAAAATCGTGAATTTGTAAAAATTGAGTAATCTCAACTTTTCCGTTCTTTAACTTTGCCAATATTGATGTGACTACAAAAAGTAATGTATCAGTTAGTAGCTCATCTAGTTTACTTGTATTTGTCATTCAACCTCGAAAACTCATTTTGATACACTTTGCAAGAAAAATCGTGAAATTTGTAAAAGTTGAGAAATCTCAACTTTTTCGTGCTCTAGCGTTGCCAATATTGGAGATGATTCAAAAAGCAATGTATCAGTTAAGTAGCTCATCGAGTTTACTTCATTTGTCATTAAACCTAAAAAACTCGTTTTGAACCCACTTTGCGAGAAAATCGTGAACTTGTAAAAAATTGAGAAATCTCAACTTTTCGTGCTTTTGCTTTGCCAATATGGGATGATTACAAAAAGGCAATGTATCATTTAGTAGCTAATCCAGTTACATTATGTGTAATTTAAAACCTAAAAAAACTCATTTTGAACCACTTTTCGAGAAAATTGTGAATTGTAATAATGATATATCTCCCGAACTTTAGTTTGATCCCGCAAAATCTTAACTTTTCCAATATTGGGACGATTACAAAAAGCAAAGTATCAGTTAGTAGCCCATTCAGCTTACTTTCGTTTGTCGTTCAAACTAGAAAACAAAATTTTTTTTGATTCCACTTTGAGAAAATCGTGAATTTGTAAAATTGAGTAATCTCAACTTTTCCGTGTTTCTAACTTTCCCAAATTTAATTGGGACGTTTCATAAAAGCAATGTATAAATTAGTAGCAGATCCAGTTACTTCATATGTCATTCAAACCTAGAAAACTCGTTTTGAACCATTTGCAAGAAAATCGTAAATTTGTAAAAAATGAGAATTACTTTTCCTGCTCTAATTTTGGAAATATTGGGCGTTCAAAAAGCAATGATCAGTTAGTAGCATCAGTTACTTTATTTGTTTTAAACCTAGAAAACTAATTTAAATTCCACTTTTCGAGAAAATTTGTGAATTTGAAAAAATTTGAGAAATCTCCAACTTTTAGTTAACTCCCGGCAAAAAGAAAAGTTAGGTACCCCTTTCCCAGTTTACTTTCATTGTCGTTCAAACCTAGAAAACTTTTAAACCACTTTCGAGAAAATCGTGATTGTAAAAATTGAGAAATCTCAACCTT
>JANFPS010000649.1:0-10849 GCA_024703675.1 Drosophila nebulosa | reverse complement strand
GATTTCCAAAAAGTGGGTTCAAAAGATTTTTTCTGGTTTTGAATGACAAAAGTAAGAAAATGGAGGGTACTACTAAAAATTGCTTTTTTAAATCGCCCCCAATTTTCAAAGTTAGAGCCGGAAAAGTTGAGAAAACTGAATTTTTACAAATTCACGATTTTTTCGAAAGTGGGTTAAAAATGAGTTTTTTGGTTTGAAGACAAAAGTAAGTAACTAAATGGCTATTTCTGAAACTTTGTTTTTTAAATCGTCCCAATTTTGGCAAAGTTAGAGAGGGAAAGTTGAGAAAACTAAATTTTTACAAATTCCCGTTTTTCTCAAAAAAGTGGGTTAAAATGAGTTTTCTGGTTTTTGAATGAAAAAGTAAGTAAACGGGAGAACAAACTAAAAACATTGTTTTTTTTTAAATCGTCCCATATTCAAAGTTAGAGCACGGAAAGTGAGAAAACTAAATTTTTACAAATTCACGATTTTCTCAAAATTGGGTTAAAATGATTTTTTGGGTTTGAATGAAAAAAGTAAGAAAAAGGATGCGCTACAACTAAAACATTGCTTTTTTAAATCGTCCAATATTGGAAAAAGTTAGACAGGGAAAAAAGTGAAAAAACTAAATTTTTTTACAAATTCACGTTTTTCAAAAGTGGTTAAAAATGAGTTTTCTGGGTTTTGAATGAAAAAGTAAGAAAAGAATGGCTACTATCTGAAAATTGTTTTTTTAAATCGTCCCATTTTGGGGAAAAGTTAGAGCACGGAAAAGTTAAGAAACTAAATTTTTTAAAAATTTTCACGATTTTTCGAAAGGGGTTTTTCAAAATGTTTTCTAGGTTGAATGACAAAGAAAGTAAAAGGGGGATGCACTATCTGAAAATTGTTTTTTTTAAATCGTCCCAATATTGGCAAAGTTAGAGCAGGGAAAATTTAGAAACTAAATTTTTTAAAATTTTCACGTTTTCCGAAAAGGGGGTTAAAAAAGAGTTTTCTTTTTTTTGAATGACAAAAGTAAGTAAATGGATGCGCTACTAACTGAAACATTGCTTTTTTAAATCGTCCCAATATTGGCAAAGTTAGAGCACGGAAAAGTTGAGAAAACTGAATTTTTACAAATTCACGATTTTCTCGAAAAGTGGGTTTAAAATGAATTTTCTGGGTTTGAATGAAAATAGTAAGTAAACTGGATGCGCTACTATCTGAAAGATTGCTTTTTTAAATCGTCCCAATATTGGCAAAGATTTGTAGAGCACGAAAAAGTTGAGAAAAACTGAATTTACAAATTCACGATTTTCTCGAAAATGGGTTCAAAAATGAGTTTTCTAGGTGTGAAATGACAAATAGTAAGTAAAGTGGATGCGTACTAACTGAAACATGACATTTTTTAAAAATCGTCCCAATATTGGCAAAGTTGGAGCACGGAAAAGTTGGAGAAAACTGAATTTTTCCAAGTTCACGATTTTCTCGATAAAAGTGGTTTAAAATGAATTTCTGGGTTTGAAGTTGGAAAATGAGTAAGTAAACTGGATGGCGCTACTATCTGAAAGATTGCGTTTTTTAAATCGTCCCAATATTGGCAAAAAGTTAGAGCACGGGAAAAGTTGAGAAAATTGAATTTTTCAAATCACGATTTTTTCGAAAAGTGGGTTCAAAAATGACTTTTCTAGGTTGAATGACAAAAGTAAGTAAACTGGATGCGCAACTAACTGAAACATTGTTTTTTTAAATCGTCCCAATATTGGCAAAGTAGAGCACGGAAAAAGTTGAGGAATACTGAATTTTTACAAATTCACGATTTTCTTGAAAAGGGGTTAAATGAGTTTTCTGGGTTTGAATGACAAAAAGTAAGTTAACTGGAGCGGTACTAACTGAAACATTGCTTTTTCAAATCGTCCCAATATTGGCAACGTTAGGAGCACGGAAAAAGTGGAGAAAACTGGAATTTTTACCAAATTCACGATTTTTCTCGAAAAGTAGGGTTAAAAAATGAGTGTTTCTAGGTTTGAATGACAAAAGTAAGTAAATGGATGCGCTACTAACTCTGAAACAATTTCTTTTTAAATCGCCCAATATTGGCAAGTTAGAGCACGGAAAAGTTGAGAAAACTGAATTTTTGCAAATTACGATTTTCATCGAAAAGTGGTTCAAAAATGAGTTTTGCTATGTTGAATGACAAAAAGTAAGTAAAAGCGGATGCGTACTAACGAAACATTGCTTTTTAAATCGTCCCAATATTGGCAAAGTTAGGAGCACGGAAAAAGTTGAGAAAACTGAATTTTTCAAATTCAGATTTTCTCGGGAAAAGTGGGTTTTTAAAATAATTTTCTGGGGTTTGAAGAAAATAGTAAGTAAAACTGGATGCGCTTACTATCGAAAGATTGTGCTTTTTTAAATCCTCCCATAGTGGCCAAAGGTAGAGCACGGAAAAGTTGAGAAAACTGAATTTTTACAAATTCACGATTTTTTTTTCGAAAAGTGGGTCAAAATGAGTTTTCTAGGGTTTGAATGACAACAAGTAAGTAAACTGAGAGGAGCTACTATCTGAAACATGGTTTTTTTAAATGCTCCCAATATTGGCAAAGTTAGAGCACGGAAAAAAGTTGAAGAATACTGAATTTTACAATTCACGTTTTCTTGAAAAGGGGGTCAAAATGAGTTTTCTTGGTTGAATAAAAACAAAAGTAAGAGTTAAAAAAAAAAATACAAACAAACTGGATGCGCTACTAACTGAAACAGTTTGCTTTTTTAAATAGTCCCAATGTTGGCAAAGTTAGACGACGGAAAGTTGAGAAAAACTAAAATTTTTAACAAATTCACGATTTTCGCGAAAAGTGGGTCAAAATGAGGTTTCCAGGTTTGAATGGACAAAAGTAAGTAAACGGGAATGCGCTAACTACTGAAACATTGGCTTTTTAAATCGTCCCAAATTGGCAAAGTTAGAGAACGGAAAAGTTGAGAATACTGAATGTTACAAATTCACGATTTTCTGAAAAGTGGGTTCACAAAATGACCTGTTCTAGGTTTTAGAATGACACAAAGTAAGTAAAACTGGATGCGCTACTCACTGAAAACATGCTTTTTTTAAATCGTCCCAATATGGCAAGAGTTAGAGCACGGAAAAGTTGAGATACTGAATTTTTACAAATTCCACGATTTTCTTGAAAAGTGGGTCAAAATGAGTTTTCTAGGTTTGAATGAGCCAAAAGTAAGTAAACTGGATTTGCGCCCTACTAACTGAAAACATTGCGTTTTAAATCGTCCCAATATTGGCAAAGTTAGAGCACGGAAAGTTGAGAATACTGAATTTTTACAAATTAACGATTTTTTCTTTTTCTTTATCCTCTTTTTTTGAAAAGTGGGTTTTCAAAATGAGTTTTTAGGTTGAATGTCAAAAGTAAGTAAAACTGGATCGCTACTAACTGAAAACATGCTTTTTTAAAGCGTCCCAATATTTTCAACGTAGAGCAAGGAAAAGGTTAATGAATACCTGAATTTTTTACAAACCCTTCACGATTTCTCGAAAAAGTAGGTTCAAAATGAGTTTCTAGGTTTGAATGACAAAAGTAAGTAAACTGGATGCCGCTACTAACTGAAACATTGTTTTTTAAACCGTCCCAATATTGGCAAAGTTAGAGCAACGAAAAGTTGAGAAAACTGAATTTTTAAAATTCACGATTTTCTCGAAAAGTGGGTTCAAAATGACTTTTCTAGGTTTGAATGACAAAAGTAAGTAAACTGGATGCGCTACTAACTGAAACATTGCTTTTTTAAATCGTCCCAATATTCAAGTTAGAGCAAGGAAAAATTTGAGAAAACTGAATTTTTACAAATTCACGATTTTCTCGAAAGGGGGTTAAAAATGAGTTTTCTGGGTTTTGAATGACAAAAGTAAGTAACTGGAGCCCACTGAAACATTGCTTTTTTAAATGTCCCAATTTTTAAAGTTAGAGAAAAGGAAAAAGTAGAAACTGAATTTTACAATTCCGATTTTTAAAAAAGTGGGTTCAAAATAGTTTTCTGGGTTTTGAATGAAAAAAGTAAGTAAACGGGATGGCAAAAATGAAACATTTTTTTTTAAAATCGCCCCAATATTGGCAAAGTTAGAGCAGGGAAAAAGTTGAGAAAACTAATTTTTACAAACACGTTTTTTCTTGAAAAGTAGGTTAAAATGAGTTTTCTGGGTTTTGAATGCAAAAGTAATAAACGGAGCGCTACAAACTGAAACATTGCTTTTTAAATCGTCCCAATATTGGAAAGTTGAGAGGAAAAGTTAAAGAAACTGAATTTTAAAAATTCCGTTTTTCTCAAAAGTGGTTAAAAATGAGTTTTCTAGGTTTGAATGACAAAAGTAAAAAAAACTGGATCCCCTACACTGAAACATTGTTTTTTTAAATCGTCCCATACAAAGTTAGAGCACGGAAAAGTTAAAACTGAATTTAACAAATTCACATTTCTCGAAAAGTGGGTTAAAAAATGATTTTTCTGGTTTTTTGAATGACAAAATAAGTAAACCCGATTCACTAACTAAACATGTTTTTTTAAATCGCCCCAAATTTTTGGGCAAATTTAAGCCGGAAAATTTGAGAAAAACGAATTTTAACAAATTTCACGTTTTTCTCAAAAAGTGGGTTAAAAGATTTTCTGGGTTTGAATGAAAAAAGAAGTAAAGGGGAGCGTCACTGAAACTTTGCTTTTTTTTTTCCCCAAAATATTGGCAAAGTTAGGGCCAAAAAAGTTGAAAAAAATGAATTTTAAATTCCGATTTTCTCGAAAAATGGGTTTCAAAAATTAGTTTTCTAAGGGTGTCATGACAAAAGTAAGTCAAACTGATGCGCTACTATCTGGTAACATTGCTTTTTAAATCGCCCAATATTGGAAAGTTATAGAGCACGAAAGTTTAAGAATACTGAATTTTAACAAAATTCCCGATCTTTCTTGAAAAGTGGGTCAAAATGAGTTTCAGTTGAATGACAAGACTAAGTAAAACTGGAAGCCGCTACTAACTGAAAACATGCTTTTTAATATCGTACACGAATATTGGCAAAAGTTCGGAAGAACGAAAAAAGTGGAGAAATACTACACTGAAACCATGCTTTTTAAATCGTACCCAATATTGGCAAAATTAGAGCACCGAAAAGTAAGAATACTGAACTTATACAGATCACGATTTCTCGGAAAAACGCTGGGGTCAAAATGAGTTTACTAAGGTTTGAAGACAAAAGTAAGTAAACTGAGCGCTTCACTAACTGAAACATGCTTTTTTAAATATCCCAATATTGGCAAAGTAGCGCCGGAAAAGTTGACAAAAATGATATTTCACAAATCACGATCTTCTCGAAAAGGGGTGAAAATGAGTTTTCTAGCGTTGAATGACAAAGTAATAAACTGGATGCGCTACTATCTGAAACACTAGAGCTAGAGCACGGAAAAAAGTGAGGAAAACTGGAATTTTACAAATTCACCGATTTCTCGAAAAGTGGAGGTCAAAATGAGTTTTCTAAGAGTTTGAAGACAAAAGTAAGTAAACTGGATGCGCTACTAACTGAAAACCTGTCTTTTTTAAAAATCGTCCCAATATTGGTCAAAGTTAGCGCACGAAAAAGTTGAAGATATACTGAATTTTACAAATTCACGATTTTCTGCCCAAAAAGTAGTATAATATGGCGTTTTCTAGGTTATTGAATGAATATAGTAAAGTAAAACTGAAGTGATTCTAATAACTGAAAACATGCTTTCTTAAATCGTCCCAATTATTGGCATGTTAGAGCACGGAACGTTGAGAAACTGAATTTTTACACATCACGATTCTCCAAAAAGTAAGTAAATATGAGTGTTCTAGGTTTGAATCGAAATACAGTAAAGTAAACTGGATGCGCTACTAACTGAAACAAGCCTTTTTTAAATTCGATCCCAAATGTGGGCAAAAAATTAGAGCACGGAAAAGTGAGAAACTGCATTTTGCAAAATTCACGATTTTCTCGACAAGTGGGTTCAAAATGAGTTTTCTATGTTTGAATGACAAAAGTAAGTAAACTGGATGCGCTACTATCTGAAACATTATAGCTTGAGCACGGAAAAGTTGAGAAAACTGAATTTTTACAAATTCACGATTTTCTCGAAAAGTGGGTTCAAAATGAGTTTTCTAGGTTTGAATGACAAAAGTAAGTAAACTGGATGCGCTACTAACTGAAACATTGCTTTTTTAAATCGTCCCAATATTGGCAAAGTTAGAGCACAAAAAAGTTGAGAATACTGAATTTTTACAAATTCACGATTTTCTCGAAAAAGTGGGTTCAAAATTAGTTTTCTAGGTTTGAATGACAAAAGTAAGTAAACTGGATGCGCTACTAACTGAAACATTGCTTTTTTAAAATCGTCCCCATATTAACAAAGTTAGAGCACGGAAAAGTTGAGAAAACTGAATTTTTACAAATTCACGATTTTCTCGAAACGTGGGTTCAAAATGAGTTTTCTAGGTTTGAATGACAAAAGTAAGTAAACTGGATGCGCTACTAACTGAAACATTGCTTATTAAATCGTCCCAATATGGCAAAAATTAGAGCACGAAAAAGTTGAGAATACTGAATTTTTACAAATTCACGATTTTCTCGAAAAGTGGGTTCAAAATTAGTTTTCTAGGTTTGAATGACAAAAGTAAATAAACTGGATGAGCTACTAACTAAAAACATCGATTTTTTAAATCGTCCCAATATTGGCAAAGTTAGAGCACGGAAAAGTTGAGAATACTGAATTTTACAATTCACGATTTGTCGCAAAGTGGGTACAAAATGAGTTTCTGGGTTTGAATGACAAAAGTAAGTAAACTGGATGATCTACTAACTGAAATATGCTTTTTTAAATCGTCCCAATATTGGCAAAGTTAGAGCACGGAAAAGTTGAGAAAACTGAATTTTTACAAATTCACGATTTCTCGAAAAGTGGGTTCAAAATGAGTTTTCTGGGTTTGAATGACAAAAGTAAGTAAACTGGATGCGCTACTTACTGAAACATTGCTTTTTTAATTTTTACAAATTCACGATTTTCTCGAAAAGTGGGTTCAAAATTAGAAATGAGTTTTCTAGGTTGAATGACAAAAGTAAGTAAATGTATGGAGCCACTAACTAAAACATTGCTTTTTTAAATCGTTCCCATATTAACAAAGTTAGAGCACGGAAAAGTTGAGAAAACTGAATTTTTACAAATTCACGATTTTCTCGAAAAGTGGGTTCAAAATGAGTTTTCTAGGTTTGAATGACAAAAAAAAGTAAACTGGATGCGCTACTATCTGAAACATTGTTTTTTTAAATCGTCCAATATTGGCAAAGTTAGAGCACGAAAAAAGTTGAGAAACTGAATTTTACAAATTCACGATTTCTCGAAAAGTGGGTTCAAAATGAGTTTTCTAGGTTAAAATGACAAAAGTAAGAAAAACTGGTTTGCGTACTAACTGAAAACATTGTTTTTAAATCGTCCCAATATTGGCAAATTTAGAGAACGAAAAAGTTGAAAAAACTGAATTTTTACAAATTCACGATTTTCTCAAAAAAAGTGGGTTCAAAATTAGTTTTCTAGGTTGAATGACAAAAGTAAGTAAACTGGATGCGCTACTAACTGAAACATTGCTTTTTTAAATCGTCCCAATATTTAAAAAGTTAGAGAAAGGAAAAGTTATGAATACTGAATTTTACAAATTCACTATTTTCTCGAAAAGTGGGTTTCAAATTGAGTTTTCTAGGTTGAATGACAAAAGTAAGTAAACTGGATGCGCTACTAACTAAAAACATTGCTTTTTTAAATTGTCCCAATATTGGCAAAGTTAGAGCACGAAAAAGTGAGAATACTAATTTTACAAATTCACGATTTTCTCGAAAGTGGGTTCAAAATTAGTTTTCTAGGTTTGAATGAAAAAAGTAAGTAAACGTATGAGCCACTAACTAAAACATTGCTTTTTTAAATTTTATCTGAAAGATTGCTTTTTTACATCGTCCCAATATTGGCAAAGTTAGAGCACGGAAAAGTTGAGAAAACTGAATTTTTACAAATTCACGTTTTTTCTCAAAAAGTGGGTTCAAAATGAGTTTTCTGGGTTTGAATGACAAAAGTAAGTAAACGGGATGATTACTAACTGAAACATTGTTTTTTTAAACCGTCCCAATATTGGCAAAGTTAGAGCACGGAAAAAGTTGAGAAAACTGAATTTTTACAAATTCAGGGATTTTCTCGAAAAGTAGGTTAAAAATGAGTTTTCTAGGTTTGAATGAAAAGTAAGTAAACTGGATGCGCTACTATCTGAAACATTGCTTTTTAAATCGTCCCAATATTGCAAAGTTGAGAACGAAAAGTTGAGAAAACTGAATTTTTTAAAAATTTCACGATTTTCTCAAAAGTAGGTTCAAATGGGGTTTTCTAGGTTGAATGACAAAAGTAAGTAAACTGGAGCGCTACTAACTGAAACATTGCTTTTTAAAATCGTCCCAATATTGGCCCAAAGTTAGAGCACGGAAAAAGTTGAAAAAAACTAAATTTTAAAAATTCACGATTTTCTCGAAAAGTGGGTTCAAAATGAGTTTTCTAGGTTTGAATGACAAAAGTAAGAAAAACTGGATGGCTACTAACTGAAACATTGTTTTTAATCGTCCCAATATTGGCAAAGTTAGAGAACGAAAAAGTTGAGAAAACTGAATTTTTACAAATTCACGATTTTCTCAAAAAGTAGGTTCAAAATGAGTTTTCTAGGTTGAATGACAAAAGTAAGTAAACTGGAGGGCCTACTAACTGAAACATTGTTTTTTTTAAATCGTCCCAATATGGCAAAGTTAGAGCACGAAAAAGTTGAGAAAATCGAATTTTTACAAATTCACGTTTTTCTCGAAAGTGGGTTCAAAATGAGTTTCTGGGTTTGAATGACAAAAGTAAGTAAACTGATGCGCTACTATCTGAAAGATTGCTTTTTTACATCGTCCCAATATTGGCAAAGTTAGAGAAACAAAAAAAGTTGAGAAAACTGAATTTTTGACAAATTCACGATTTTCTCGAAAAGTGGGTCAAAATGAGTTTTCTGGGTTTGAATGACAAAAGTAAGTAAACTGGATGATCTACTAACTGAAACTTTGTTTTTTTAAACCGCCCCAATTTTGGAAAAAGTTAGAGCACGGAAAAGTTGAGAAAACTGAATTTTTACAAATTCACGATTTTCTCAAAAAGTGGGGTTAAAATGAGTTTGCTAGGTTTGAATGAAATAGTAAGTAAACTGGATGCCCCTACTATCTGAAACATTGCTTTTTTAAATCGTCCCAATATTGGCAAGTTTGAGCACGGAAAAGTTGGGGAAAACGGAATTTTTACAAATTCACGTTTTTCTCGAAAAGTAGGTTAAAAATAAATTTTTCTGGGTTTTGAATGAAAATAGTAAGTAAACTGGATGCGGACTATCTAAAAATTTGGGCTTTTTTAAATCGCCCCAAAATTTTGGAAAAAGTTTGAGCAGGAAAATTTGAGAAAACAAATTTTTTAAAATTAAACGATTTTTTTCAAAAAGTAGGTTCAAAATGGTTTCTGGGTTTGAAGACAAAAGTAAGAAAAATGGATCCCCCCCGCTACAAAAACTGAAAACATTGCATTTTTTAAATCCCCCAATTTTGGCCCAAAGTTAGAGCACGGAAAATTTGGAAAAAACAAAAAATTTTTTAAAAAATTAAACGATTTTCTCAAAAAAGTGGTTTTCCAAAATTTAGTTTTCTAGGTTTGAATGACAAAAGTAAGTAAACTGATGCGCTACTAACTGAACATGCTTTTTTAAATCGTCCCATATTGCAAAGTTAGAGCACGGAAAAGTAGAATACTGAATTTTACAAATCACGATTTTCTCAAAAGTGGTTCAAAATGAGTTTTCTAGGTTTGAATGACAAAAGTAAGTAAACTGGATGCGTTACTAACTGAAACATTGCTATTTAAATTCTTCCAATATTGGCAAAGTTGGAGCACGGAAAAGTTGAGAATACTGAATTTTACAATTCACGATTTTCCGAAAGTGGTAAAGAGTTTTCGTTGAATAAAAGAAGTAACGATCGCTACTACGAACATTGCTTTTAATGTCCAATTTTTCAAATTGAGCAGAAAAGTGGAAACGAATTTTTAAATCACGATTTTCTAAAAGGTTCAAAAGTTTTAGGTTGAATGACAAAAGTAAGTAAACTGATGCGTACAAACTGAAACATGTTTTTTAAATGTCCAAATGGCAAAGTTGAGCACGGAAAAGTTGAGAAAATAAATTTTTTACAATTTCCGATTTCTCGAAAAGTGGTTCAAAATAGTTTCTGGGTTTGAATGAAAAATAGTAAAGGTGCGTAACTGAACATGCTTTTAAACTCCCAATTCAAATAGAGACAAAGTGAGAAAACTGAATTTACAAATCCGATTTTCGAAAAGTGGTTCAAATATTTCAGTTTGAAGACAAAAGTAAGTAAATGGAGCGTACTCTGAAACATTGTTTTTTAATTCCCAATTTGCAAAGTTAGAGCAGAAAGTAGAAACTAATTTTCAAATTCCGATTTCAAAGGGAAAAAAAAGGGGGGAAAGAAACGGGTTTTACAAAAAACTTTGTTTTTAAACCCAAAATTTTAAAATAGGGGGGTTGAAAAAAATTTTTAAATAGATTTCTCAAAATTTTTTAAAAATTTTTTCCTTTTGAATGAAAAAGTAAAAAGGGGGAAAAATAAAAAATTCCTTTTTAAATGTAAAATTTTTTTAAAGGTTAAGAAAAAATTTATGAATCAATTTTTAAAATTCCCTTTTTAAAGGGGGGTTCAAAATTTTTTGGGAAGAAAATTTAAGAAACGGGATCCTTTTTAAAAAAGAAAAT
>JANFPS010000648.1:0-10850 GCA_024703675.1 Drosophila nebulosa | reverse complement strand
GTTTTTTAAAAAATATTTTTTTTTGGGGAAAATTTGTTCAAAATGGTTTTTTGGGGTTTGAATGCAATAAAGGGTAAACCCTGGATGAAGTGCTAATTAAATTTTTTTTTTCTCGAAATGGCAATGTTTTTTAAAAAAAAAAATGAGTTCTTCTGATAATTCTTTTTTGACTTTTCCAATTTGGCAATGTTATAGCATGGAAGGCGAAAAAACCCCTTTTAAATTCACGATTTTTTCAAAAAAGTGGGTTCAAAATGTTTTTTTTTTAGTTTGAATACAAATAAAGGTAAACGGGGATGAGCTGCTAACTGATAAATTTTTTTTGTCATCATCGAAATATGAAATGTTAGAGCAGGAAAAAATTGAATGGTGGGGGATGGGAAAGTTCGCCGAAGTAAATTTTTACAAATCAGTTTTTCCTCGAAAAGGGTTAAAAAGGGTTTTTTCTGGGTTTAATGACAAACAAAAGTAAAACTAGATAGCTTTTTTACGGGACATTGTTTTTTGTGATCGTCCCAATATTGGCAATGTTTTAGCAGGAAAAGCTAAAAAATACTAAATTTTTTACAATTCACGTTTTTTTCCCGAAAATGGGTTCAAAATGAGTTTTTTGGTTTGAATAATTTTACAACTTCACGATAATGTTTTCGAACTTTTTTTTTTAATTTTTTGTTTCAAAATGAGTTTTTGGTTTGAATGACAAATAAGGTAACAACTGGATGAGCCTGCTAACTGATAAATGCTTTTTGTCATCACGAAATATGCAATGTTAGGAGACGGAAAAGTTAAGATTGTGTCGGTATCGATCTTAAGGGTTCGCCAGATAGTAAATTATTGCAAGTTCACGAATTTCTCGAAAAGTGTGTTCAAAATTAGTTTTCTATGGTTTGAATGACACAACGAAGTAAAACTAGGATGAGCTTCTTACTGATCCATTGCATTTTTTAATGTCCAATAATTGGCAATTGCTATAGCACGAAAAGATGAAAATACTCAATCTTACAAATCACGATTTTTTCGAAAAAGTGGGTTCAAAATGACTTTTTAGGTTGAATGACAAATAAAGGTAAACTGGAAGAGCTGCTAACTGATAAATTGCTTTTTGTGTCATCATCGGCAATATTGGCAATGTTTAGAGCACGGAAAAGTTAAGATTGGCCGGGATCGAAAGGTTCGCCAGATTAGTAATTATTAAAAATTCAGATTTTCTCGAAAAGTTGGGTTTTCAAAATAAGTTTTCTTTAGGTTTGAAGACAAACCCCGAAAGTGAACTAGATGAGCTTCTTACTGATACATTGCATTTTTTAATCGTCCCAATATTGGCAATGCTATAGCACGGAAAAGATGAAAATACTCAATTCTTACAAATTCACGATTTTTTCGAAAAGTGGGTTCAAAATGAGTTTTTTAGGTTTGAATGACAAATAAAGGTAAACTGGATGAGCTGCTAAATGATAAAGTTGAGCTTTTGTCACATCGAAAATATTGGCAATGTTAGAGCACGGAAAAGTTAAGGATTGTGTCGGTTATCGATCTTCAGTTCGCAGATTAGTAAATTTCTTACAAACTCCACGATTTCTATCGAAAAGTGGGTTCAAAATGAGTTTTCTAGGTTTGAATGACAAACGAAAGTGAATAAAAGATGAGCTTATACGATGCATTGCTTTTGTGATCGTCCCAATATTGGCAATGTATAGCACGGAAAAGGCTTGGAAAATACTCAATATATTTAGATACAAATTCACGATTTTTCGAAAAGTGGTTCAAAATGAGGTTCTTTTAGTTTGAATGACAAATAAAGGTAAATGGATGAGCTGCTAACTGATAAATGCTTTTTGTCAATTCATCGCAATACTGGGCAATGTTAGAGCACGGAAAAGTTGAGATTGTGCAGGGAATCAAAAGTTCGCCAGATTAGAAATTTTTAATAATCACGAAATTTTCTATCGAAAATAAAGGGTCCAAAATTATAGATTTTCCAGGTTTGAATGACAAACGAAAGTGAAACTGATGAGCTTCTTACTGATAAATTGCTTTTTGTGATCGTTCCCAATATTGGCAATGTTCATGGCAGGGAAGGAGCCTGAAAATACTAAATTTTTACAAATCCGATTTTTTCGAAAAGTGGAGTTGTCCAAAATTAGTTTTTAGGTTTAATGTGACAAATAAAGGTAAATGGATGAGTGCTCTAACTGTGATAAATTGACTTTTTGTCATCATCGAAATATTGGCAATGTTAGAGCACGGGAAAAGTTAATATTGTGTCGGTATCGATCTTAAGTTCGCCAGATTAGTAAAATTTTACAAATTCACGATTTTCTCGAAAAGTGGGTTCAAAATGAGTTTTCTATGTTTGAATGACAAACGAAAGTGAACTAGATGAGCTTCTTACTGACGCATTGCTTTTTGTGATCGTCCCAATATTGGCAATGTTATAGCATGGAATGGCTGAAAATACTCAATTTTTACAAATTCACGATTTTTTCGAAAAGTGGGTTCAAAATGACTTTTTTAGGTTTGAATGACAAATAAAGGTAAACTAGATGATCTGCTAACTGATAAATTGCTTTTTGTCATCATCGCAATATTGGCAATGTTAGAGCATAGAAAAGTTAAGATTGTGTCGGATCGATCTTAAGTTCGCCAGATTAGTAAATTTTACAAATTTCACGATTTTCTCGAAAAAGTGGGTTCAAAATGAGTTTTCTAGTTTGAATGACAAACGAAAGTGAACTAGATGAGCTTCTTACTGATGCATTGCTTTGTGCATCGTACAATATTGGCAATGTTTAATAGCCTGGAAAGGCTGAAAAAATACTCATTTTTACCAAATTCACGATTTTTTCGAAAAGTAGGTTCAAAACGAGTTTATTAGTTTGAATGACAAATAAAGGTAAACTGGATGAGCTGCCTAACTGATAAATGGCTTTTTGTCATCTCGAAATATTGGCAATGTTTAGCATGGAAAGGCGCCAAACTACTTCAATTTTTACATATTCACGATTTTTTCGAAAAGAGGTTCAAAATGAGGTGTTTAGGTTTGAATGACAAATAAAGGTAAAACTGGATGACTGCTAACTGATAAATTACTTTTTGTCATCATCGAAATATTGGCAATGTTAGAGCACGGAAAAGTTAAGTTGTGTCGGGTACGATCTTAAGTTCGCCAGATAGTAAATTTTTACAAAAATTCACGATTTTCTCGAAAAGTAGGTTTCAAAATAAGTTTTTTTAGGTTTTTTGAATGACAAACGAAAGTGAACAGATGGAGGTTCCTTCTTGATATATTGCTTTTTGTGATCGTCCCAACATGGCAAGGTTACATGCACGGAAAAAGCTGGAAAATACTAAATTTTTAACAAATTCACGATTTTTTCGAAAGTAGGTTCAAAAATGAGTTTTTGAAGGTTTTGAATGAAAATAAAGGTAAACTGGATGAGCTGATAACTGATAAAATTTGGCTTTTTGTCATCATTCGAAATATTGGAAATGTCTATCAGCACGGAAATTAAGATTGTGTCGGTATCGATCTTAAGTTTGCCGGACTAGTAAATTTTTACAAGTTCACGATTTCTCGAAGACGAGGGTCAAAATGAGTTTTTCTAGGTTTGAATGACAAACGAAATGAACTAGATGAGCTTTCTTACTGATACATTGCTTTTTGTTATCGTCCCCAATATGGCCAATGTTAGAGCATAGAAAACTTAAGATTGTGTCGGTATCGATCTTAAAAGGGTTTCCCAGATTAGTAAATTTTCACAAATCACGAATTTCTCGAAAAGTGGGTTCAAAATGAGTTTATTAGGTTTGAATGACAAATAAAGGTAAACTGGATGAACTGCTAACTGATAAATTGCTTTTTGTCATCATCGAAATATTGGCAATGTTAGAGTACGGAAAAGTTAAGATTGTGTCGGTATTGATCTTAAGTTCGCCAGATTAGTAAATTTTTACAAATTCACGATTTTCTCGAAAAAAGGGTTCAAAAATTAGTTTTCTAGTTTTTTAATGACCAAACAAAATGATTTAGATGAGCTTCTTAATGATGCATTGCTTTTTGTGAAAACGTCCCAATTATTGGCAATGTTATAGCACGGAAGGGCTGATGAAAATCCACCAATTTACAAATTCACGTTTTTTCGAAAAAGTAGGTTCAAAATGCGTTTTCTAGGTTTGAATGGACAAATAAAGGGTAAAACTGGATGAACAGCGGCTAACTGATAAATTGCTTTTTGTCATCCATCTGAAATATTGGGCAATGTTAGAGCACGGAAAAAGTTAAGATTGTGTCGGTATCGATTCTTAAGTTCGCCAGATTAGTTAAATTTTTTACAAATTCACGATTTTCTCGAAAAAGTGGGTTCAAAATGAGTTTTCTAGGTTTGAATGACAAACGAAAGTGAACTAGATGAGGTTCCTTCTGATATATTGCTTTTTGTGGATCTCCCAACATGGCAATGTTATAGCCGGAACAGCTGAGATTACCAATTTTTACACAAAATTCACGATTTTTTTTTTTTTTTTTTCCCGAACAAAAGTAGGGTTTCAAAATGAGTTTTTTAGGTTTGAATGACAATATTAAAGGTAAAATGATGAGCGCTAACTGATAAATTGCTTTTTTGTCATCATCGAAATATTTCGGCAATGTTAGAGCATCGAAGAGTTAAGATTGTTGTCCGGTTATCGATCTAAGTTCGCCAGATTGTAAAATTTTCACAAATTCACGATTTTCTCGAAAAGTGGTTCAAAATGAGTTTTCTAGGTTTGAATGACAAACGAAAGTGAACTAGATGAGGTTCCTTCTGATATATTGCTTTTTGTGATCGTCCCAACATTGGCAATGTTAGAGCATAGAAAGTTTAAGATTGTGTCGGTATCGATCTTAAGTTCGGCCAGTATTAGTAAATTTTACAAATTCACGATTTTCTCGAAAAGTGGGTTCAAAATGAGTTTTCTAGGTTTGAATGACAAACGAAAGTGAACTAGATGAATTTCCTTCTGATATATTGCTTTTTGTGATCGTCCCAACAATGGCAATGTAATAGCAAGGACAAAGTGAAAATGTGAAATTCGAAAATACAAGTTTTACAAATTCACGATTTTTCGAAAAAGGGGCTCAAAATTGAGGGTATTAGGTTTGAATGAAAAATAAAGGAAATGGATGATCTGCTAATGTAAAATTGCTTTTTGTCATCATCGATAATATTGGCAATGTAGAGCACCGGAAAAGTAAGATTGTGTCGGTATCGGTCTTAAGTTCGCCAGATTAGTAAATTTTTACAAATTCACGATTTGCTCGAAAAGTGGCGCTTCAAAATGAGTTTTTATGTTTGAATGGACAAACGAAAGTGACTAAATGAGGTTCCTTCTGATATATTGCTTTTTGTTGATCGTACCCAACATTGGCAAGTTAGAGCACAGAAAGTTAAGATTGTGTCGGTATCGATTCTTAAGTTGGCCAGGATTAGTAAATTTTACCAAATCACGATTTTTCTCGAAAAAGTGGGTTCAAAATGAGTTTTCTAGGTTGAATGACAAACGAAAGTGAACTAGATGAATTTCCTTCGATTATATTGCTTTTTGGATCGTCCCAACAATGGCAATTGTAATAGCAAGGAAAAGCTGAAAATACTCAATTTTTACAAATTCACGATTTTTTCGAAAAATGGGCTCAAAATGAGGGTATTAGGTATTGAATGACAAATAAAGTAAACTGGATGATCTGCTAACTGATAAATTGCTTTTGTCATCATCGAAATATGGCAATGTTAGAGCACGGGAAAAGTTAAGATTGTGTCGGTATCGGTCTTAAAGTTCGCAGATTAGTAAAATTTTTACAAATAACGATTTTCTCGAAAAATGGGTTCAAAATGGTTTTCTAGGTTTTGAATGACAAACGAAAGTGAACTAGATGAGATTCTCACTAATAAAATTGCTTTTGTGATCGCCCCCTCCCCCCACTCCCCCCCCCCCCTTTTTTTTCCCCCCCCCCCCCCCCCCCCCCCCCCCGTCCCAATAATTGGCAATGTTAGAGCATAGAAAGTTAAGATGTGTCGGTTCGATCTTAAGTTTGCCCAGATAGTCAATTTTTACAAATTCACGATTTTCGCGGGAAGAGGGTTCAAAATGAATTTTTTTAGGTTTGAATGACAAACGAAAAGTGAACTAGATGAGCTCTTACTAATGCATTGCTTTGTGATCGTCCCAATATTGCAAATGTTATATCATGGAAAGGCTTGTAAAATACTCCAATTTTTAAAATTAACGGATTTTTTGAAAAAGAGGTTCAAATGAGTTTTTTTTAGGTTGAGGACAAATAAAGGTAAACTGGATGAGCTGCAATGATAAATTGCTTTTGTTCATCATCGAAATATTTGGCAATGTTAGAGCACGGAAAGTTAAGATTGTGTCGGTATCGACCTTAGTTCGCCAGATAGAAAATTTTACAAAATTCACGATTTCTCGAAAAGTGGGTTCAAAAATGAGTTTCTAGGTATTTGAATGACAAACGAAAGTGAACTAGAGAGCTTCTTACTGTTACATTGCTTTTGTGATCGTCCCAACATTGGCAATGTTTTATCGCCGGAAAAAGCTTGAAAATTACTAAATTTTTACATATTCACAATTTTTTCGAAAAAATGGGCTCAAAATGAGTTTATTAGGTTTGAATGACACAAAAGGTAAAACTGGATGAGCTTGCTAACTGATAAATTGCTTTTTGTCATCATCGCAATATTGACAATGTTAGAGCACGGAAAAAGTTAAGATTGTGTCGGTATCGTCTTTAAGTTGGCCAGATCAGTAAATTTTACAAATCACGATTTTCTCGAAAAGTGGGTTCAAAATGAGTTTTTTGAGCGTTTGAATGACAAATTAAAAGGTAAACTGGGATGAGATGCCTAACTGCATAAATTGCTTCTATGTCATCATCGAAATTATTGGCAATGTAGAGCAACGGAAAAATGTTAAGATTGTGTCGGTATCGATCTTAAGTTCGCCAGATTAGTAAATTTACACAAAATCACGATTTTCTCGAAAAGTGGGTTCAAAATGAGTTTTCTAGGTTTGAATGACAAACGCAAAGTGAAACTAGATGAGCTTCTTACTGATACATTGCTTGTTTGTGATCGTCCCAAAATTGGCCCCCAATGTTATATGAACGGAAAAGCGGAAAAACTAAAATTTTACAAAATTCACGATTTTTTCCGAAAAGAGGTTCAAATGAGTTTTTTAGGTTTGAATGGACAAATAAAGGGTTAAAAACTGGAATGCGCCTGCTAACTGATAAATTGCTTTTTGTCATCATCCCCCCCCCGAAAGATTGGCAATGTTAGAGCACGGAAAAGTTAAGATTGTGTCGGTATCGATTCTTAAGTTGCCAGATTAGTAAATTTTACATAGTCACGATTTTCTCGAAAAGTGGGTTGAAAATGAGTTTTATAGGTTTGAAAGACAAAACGAAAGGAACTAGATGAAGTTCCTTCTGATATAGCTTTTTGGATCCGTCCAACATTGGCACATTCACTAGAGTCACATAGAAAAGTTAAGAGTGTGTCGTAAACTCGATCTTAAGTGGAAGATTAGTAAATTTACAAATTTCCACGATTTTCTCGAAAAGTGGGTTCAAAATGAGTTTTCTAGGTTTGATGACAACGAAAGGAACTAGATGAATTTCCTTCTAATATATTGCTTTTTCGTGATCGTCCAACAATGGCAATGTCTATAGCAGGAAAAGCTGAAAATACTCAATATATCTACAAATTCACGATTTTTCGAAAAATGGGCCTCAAAATGAGTGTATTAGGTTGAATGACAAATTAAAGGTAAATGGGATGATCTAGCTAACTGATAAAATTTATTTTTGTCATCATCGCAGTATTGGAATGTTAGAGCACAGAAAAGTTAGATTGTGTCGATATCGATCTTAAGTTCGCCATATTAGTAAATTTTCACAAATTGACGATTTTTTCTTCCCTGGTGAAAAAAGGGTTCAAAATGAGTTTTCTTGGTTTGAATGACAAACGAATTGAACTAGATGAGCTTCTTACTGATAAATTACTTTTGTTGATCGTCCCAACATTGGCAAGTTATAGCACCGGGAAAAAAGCTGATATTACCCAAATTTTACAAATTCACGATTTTTTCGAAAAGTAGGTTCAAAAGAGGTTTTAGGTTTGATGACAAATCAAGGTAAAATGGATGAGCTGCAACATGATAAATTGCTTTTTGTCATCATCGAAATATTGGCAATGTTAGAGCACGGAAAAGTTAAGATTGTGGTCGGTATCGATCTAAGTTCGCCAGATAGTAGTTAAATTTTGTACAAATTAGCGATTTCTCGAAAAGTTGGGTTCAAAATGAGTTTTCTAGGTTGAATGACAAACGAAAGTGAACTAGATGAGCTTTTACTGATACATTGCTTTTGTGATCGCTCCCACATTGGCAATGTTATAGCACGGGAAAGCTGAAAATACTAAATTTTTACATATTCACAATTTTTCGAAAAATGGCTCAAAATGAGTATTAGGTTCTTTGTGAATGACAAATAAAGGTAAAATGGATGAGCTGTAACTGATAAATTGCTTTTGTCATCATCGCAATATTGACAAAGTTAGAGCACGGAAAAGTTAAGATTTGGTCGGTATCGACTTAAGTGCTGCCGGACTAGTAAATTTTTACAAGTTCACGATTTTCTCGAAGAGTGGGTTCAAAATGAGTTTTCTAGGTTTGAATGACAAACGAAAGTGAACTAGATGAGCTTCTTACTGATACATTGCTTTTTGTTATCGTCTCCAATCTGGCAATGTTAAGCATGGAAAAGTTAAGATTGTGTCGTATCGATCTTAGTTTGCCAGATTTACGTCAATTTTTACAAAATTCACCGATTTTCCGAAAAGTGGGTTCAAAATGAGTTTTCTAGGTGATGAATGACAACGAACAAGACTGACTAGATGAGTTCTTACTACATGCATTACTTTTTGTGATCGTCACAATATGGCAATGTTATAGCATGAAAAGGCTGGAAAAATACTAATTTTACACAATTCACGATTTTTTGGAAAAAAAGAGGGTTCAAAACGAGTTTTTAGGTTGAATGACAAATAAAGGTAAAATGGATGAGATTTAACTGATTAATGCTTTTTGTCATCATCGAAATATTGGCAATGTTAGAGCACGGAAAAAGTGTAAGCATTGTGTCGTATCGATCTTAAGTTCGCCAGATTAGTAAATATTTACAAATTCACGATTTTCTCGAAAAGGTGAGGTCTCAAAATGAGTTTCTAGGTTTGAATGACAAACGAAAAGTGAACTAGAGATGAGTTCTTACTGGATACATTGCTTTTTGTGATCGTCCCAACATTTGCAATGTTATAGTGAACGGAAAAGCTGAAAAATACTAAATTTTTTTACATATTCACAAATTTTTTCGAAAAAAATTGAGGCTCAAAATGAGTTTATTAGTTTGAATGACAAATAAAGGTAAACTGGCTGAGCTGGCTACTGATAAATTGCTTTGTCATCATCTCAATATTGACAATGTTTAGAGCACGGAAAAGTTAAGATTGTGGTCGGTTCGATCTTTAAGTTTGCCGGACTAGTAAATTTTTACAAGTCACGATTTTCTCGAAGAGTGCGGTTCAAAATGGAGTTTCTAGGTTTGAATGAGAACGAAAGTGAACTAGATGGCGTCTTACTGATACATAGCTTTTGTTATCAGTCCCAAAATTGGCAAGTTATAGCATGGAAAAAGATCTAAGATGTGTGTCGGTATCGATCTTACCGTTGGCCAGATTAGTCAATTTTACAAATTTACATTTCTTCGAAAAAATGGGTTCAAAATGAGTTTTCTAGGTTTGAATGGAAAACGAAAGGAACTAGATGAGCTTCTCACTAATAAATTGCTTGTTTGTGATCGTCCAATATTGGCAATGTTAGAGCATAGAAAAGTAAGATTGTGTCGGGTATCGATCTTAAGTGTGACAGATAGTCAAATTTTGTAAAATTCACGATTTTTTCTCGAAAAGTGGGTTTTCAAATGAGTTTTCTAGTTTGACATGAAAACAAAATTGATTTAGATGAGCTTCTACTGAGCAGTGTTTTTGGGTCGTCCCAATATTGGCAATTTATAGCATGGAAAAAGGCTGTGAAAAATACTCAATTTTACAAATTCACGATTTTTCGAAAAAGAGGTTCAAATGAGTTTTTTAGGTTTGAATGACAAAAATAAAGGTAGAAACTGGATGAGTGCCTAACTGATAAATTGATTTTTGTCATCATCGAATATTGGCAATGTTAGAGCACGGAACAAGTTAAGATTGTGTAGGTATCGCTCTTAAGTTCGCCAGATTAAGTAAATGTTTTACAAATTCACGATTTTTCTCGAAAAGTGGGTTAAAAAATGAGTTTTCTAGGTTTGAATGCAAACGAAAGTGAATAGATAAATTTCTTCTAATTTTGCTTTTGTAAATGCCCCAAAAATGGCAATGTTATAGCAAAAAAAGGCTGAAAATATCAATTTTTACAAATTCCGATTTTTTCGAAAAGGGTTCAAAATGAGGTTTAGGTTTGAATGACAATAAAGGTAAACTGGATGATTGCAAACTGATAAATTTTTTTTCTCATGATATTGAATTTTAGAGCACGGAAAAGTTAAGATTTGTCGTATCGATTTTAAGTTCGCCAGATAGTAAATTTTAAAATTTCACGATTTTCCAAAAAAAAAGGGTTCAAAAAGATTTTTTAGGTTTGAAGACAAACGAAATTGAAAGAGAGCTTTTACTGATAAATTTTTTTTTGTGATCGTCCCAAAGGGCAATGTTATAGCAGGAAAAAGTGAATTCCCCCAATTT
>JANFPS010000647.1:0-10860 GCA_024703675.1 Drosophila nebulosa | reverse complement strand
TTGGTTTTTTTTTTTTTTGTTTTTTTTTTGGGTTTTGGGGTTTTTTGTTTGTTTTTTGTTTTTTTTTTTTTTTTGGGTTTTTTTTTGTTTTTTTTTTGTTTTTTTTTTTTTTTGGGGTTTGTTTTTTTTTGGTTTTTTTGGTTTTTTTGGGGTTTTTTGTGTTTTTTTGTGGTTTTTTGTTTTTTTGTGGGGTTTTTTTTTGGTTTTTTTTTTTTTTGTTTGGTTTTTTTTTTTGGGGTTTTGTTTTGGGGTTTTTTTGGGTTTGGGTTTTTTTGTTTTTTTTTGTTTTTGTGTTTTTTTTGTTGTTTTTTTTTTTTTGGGGTTGTTTTTTTGTTTTTTTTTTTTTTTTTTTTTGGTTTTGTTTTTGGTTTTTTTTGTTTTGGGGTTTTTTGTGTTTTTTTTTTTTTTTGTTTTTTTTGTTTTTTTGTTTTTTTTGTGTTTTTTTTTGGTTGTTTGTTTTGTGGTTTTTTTTTTTTTTTTTTTTTTGGGGTTGTTTTTTTTTTTTTGTTTTTTGTGTTGTTTGTTTTTTTTTTTTTTTTTTGTTTTTTTGGTTTTTTTTGTTGTTTTTTTTTTGGTGGTTTTGTTTTGTTTTGTTTTTGTTTTTGGTTGTTTTTTGTTTGTTGTTTTTTTTTTTTTTTTGTTTTTTTTTGTTTTTGGTTGTTTTGTTTTTTTTGTTTTTGTGATTGTGTGTTTGGTTTGGGTTGTTGTTGTTTGTTTTTTTGTTTTTGGTTTTGTTTTTTTTGTGTTGTGTTTTTTGTGTTTTTTTTTTGTTTGTTGTTTTGTTTTTGTTTTTGTTTTGTTTGTTTTTTGTGATTGTTTGTTGTGTTTTTGTTGTTGTTTTTTTTTGTTTTTTGTGTTGTTGTTGGTGGTGTTTGTTTTTGTTTGTTTTTGTTGTTTTTGTTTTGTTGGGTGTTTTTTTTTTGGTTTTTGTGTTTTTTGTTTTTTTTTTTTGTTGGTTTTGTGTTGTGTTTTGTTTTGTTTTTTTGTTGTTTTTGTTTTGTTTTGTGTTTGTTTTGAGTGTTTGTGTTTTTTGTTTTTTTTTGTGATTTTGTTTGTTGTGTTTGTTTTGTTTGTTTGTTTTTTGTTTTTGTGTTTTGTGTTTGTTTTTGTTGGTTGTTTTTTTTTTTGTGGTTGTTTTGTTGGTGTTGTTTTGTTTTTTTTGTTTTTTTGTTGTTTTTGTGGTTGTTTGTTTTGTTTTTTTTTTGGTTTGTTGTTTGTTTTTGTGTTTTTGTGTTTTGTTTTGTTTTGTGTTTTGTTGTGTTTTTGTTTGTTTTGTTTTTTGTTGTTTGTTTTTTTTTTTTTTTTTTTTTTTTGATTTTTGTTTGTTGTGATGTTTGTTTGTTTTGTGTTGTGTTGTTGTGTGTTGTGTTTTTTGTGTTTGTTGTTTGTTTTTTTTTTTTGTGTTTTGTTTTGTTGTTTTTTTTGTGATGTTTTTTTTTGAGTTGTGTTTTGTTTTTTGGTTTTGTTTTGTTGGTGTTTTTTGTATTTGTTTTTTTGTTTTTTTTGTTTTTTTTGTTTTGTTTGTTTGTTGTTTTGTTTTTTTGTGTTGTTTTTGTTGTTGTTTTTTTTTTTGTTTTGTGTTTGTGTGTGGTGTTTTTTTGATTTTGTTTGTTTTGTGTGGTTTTGTTTTTTTGGTGTTTTTTGTTTTTGTTTTTGTGTTTTTGTTGTTTGTTTGTGTTTTTTTGGTTTTTTTTTTTTTTGTTTGTGTTTGGTTTTTGTTGTGTGTGTTTTTTTTTTTTGTTGTGTGTTTGTTGTTTTGTTTTTTGTTGTTTGTTGTTTTGTGGGGTTTGTGTTTTTTTATGTTTGTTTTTGTTTTTTTTTTTTTTTTTTTTTTTTTTTTTTTTTTTTTTATTTTTTTTTGTTGGTGTTTTTTTGGTATGGTTGTTTTTTTGTGGTTTTTTGTTAATGGGTTTTTTTTGGTTTTGTTTGTTTGTTGGTATTGGTGGTTTTTTTTGTTGTTGGTTTTGTTTTTTGTCGGTTTTGTGTGTTGTTGTTTTTTGTTTTTTTGTTTTTTTTTGGGGTGGGTGTTTTGAATTGTGTTTTTGTTTTTGTTTTTTTGGTGTTGGTATGTTTTTGTGTGTTGTGGGTTTTGTGGTTGTGTTTTTTTTTTTGTTTTGTTTTGGTTTGTTTTGTTGGTTTGTGTTTTTGTGTGTTTTTGTGGATGTGTTTGTGATTTTATTTGGGTTTTGTTTTTTTACTGTTTTTTGTTGTTTTTTTTTTGTGTGGTGGTTTTGTTTTGGGTGGTTTTTTTGTTTTTTTTGGTTTTGTTGTTTGTGTTTTTTTTTTTGGGGTGGTGTGTTTGTGTTGGTTTTTTTGGGAGTGTTTTGTGGTTTTGTTTGTTTGTTTTTTTTGTTTGGGTTTTTTTTTGATTTTTTTTTTTTTTGTGGTTTGTTGATTGGGGGTTTTGGGGGTTTTGTTTGTTTGTTTGTTGTTTTTGTGTTGTTTTGTTTTTTTGTTTTGTTTGTTTTTTGTGTTTTTGGGTTTTGTGTTGTGTTTTTTTGTTTTTTGTTGTAGGTGGGTGTTGTTGTGGTTTGAATTCGTTGGTGTTGTGTTGGGGTTGGTTTGTTGTGTTTGGTGGCTGGTGTGTTTTTGGGTGTTTTTTAAAGGGTGTTTTGTTGTATTGTTTTGGTGTTTTGTTTTGGTTTGTTTGATGTGGTTGTGTGTTTGTTGTTTGGGTTTGTTTGTGATGTGTTGTTGTGGTGGTTTGGTTGTTGTTGTTTTGTGTGTTTTGTTTTTGTTGGTATTTTTGTTGTTAGTTTTTTGTTGTTGTTTTGTTGTTGTTTTGGATTTTTTAGTGTGTTTTGATTGGTTTGTTATTTTTTTTTTGTATTTTAAGTTGTTGTTTGTGTTTTTTGTTTTTTTTTTATGTTGTTTATTTTTTTGTTTATTGTTGTGTGTTTTGAGTTTTGTTTTTTTAGTGTGCGCGATCATTGATGTTGTGTGTTGTTTTTGTTTTTATTGTGTGTTTTTTTTGTGTTGTTTGTTTGTTTGTGTTTTTGGTGTTTTTATGTTGTTGTTTGTGTTTTGTTTATTTGTTTGTTTTTTTTTTGTTGTTGTGAATGTTGTTTTTTTTGTTTTTTTGTTGTGTTTTTTTGTTTTGTTTGGAGACGTTCTTTATAGGTCCGTGTATGGTGTTGTTTTTGTTGTGGTTGTGTGTGGTTTGGGTTTTTTTTTTTTGGGGGTGGGTGTTGTTTTTGGTGTTGGTTGTTTTTTGGTGGTTTGTTAGTTTAGTTTTGGTTTTTGGTTTTTTTGTGTTTTGTTTTGTTTTTGTGTGTTTGGTGTTGTGTTTGTTGTTGGTTTTGTTGTTGTTTGGTTGTTTGTTTGGGTTTTTTTTCGGGTGGTTCAAGTTTGTGTTTTTTTTGGTTTGTGTTTGTGTTTTTGTTTGGTTTTTGTTGTGTGTATTTGGTGTTTTTTTTTGTGTTTTTTGTTGGTTTTTGGGGGTGTGTTTTTGGTTGGTTTTTTTTGTTGTTTTTTGATGTTTTTGATTTTTGTGTGTTGTTGTGGTGTTTTGTTTTGTTTGTTGTGTGTTGTGAGTTTGTTTGTTGTTGTTTGTTTGTTTTGTGTTGGCTTGTTTGTATTGTTTATGTTGTGTTTTTTGTGTTTTTTGTTTGTTGTTTTTGTTGTTTTTGTGTGTTTTTTTTTTGTTGTGTTGGTGTTGTGTTGACTTTTTTGTGTGTTTTTTTGTTGTGTGTTTTTGTTTTGTTTGTTTTGAATGTGTTGTGTTTTTTGTTGGTTGTGTTTTGAATTGTTGTTTTGTGTTGTTGGGTGTTGGTGTTGTGTGATGTTGTTTTGTGATTGTGATGATTTTGTGTGGTGTGATTTGTTGTTGTGTGTTTTTGTTTTGTTTGTTTTGTTTTGTTTTTTGTTTGTGTGTGGTGTGGTGATTTTGTTTTTTTTTTGTTGTGGTGTGTTTTTTTTTTTTGATTTTTTTTGTTGTGTGTGATTTAGTTGTTTGTTTTTTTTTTTGGTTGTTTGTGTGGAGTGTGTGTTTGTTTTGTTTGTGTTTGTTTTTTTTTTTTGTGTGTTGTTTTTGTTTTTTTTGTGGTGTTTTGTTTTGTTTTTTGTTGTTTTTGTGTTTTTGTTTTTTGTGTTGTGTTGGGTTTGTGGTTTGTTTTGTTTGATGTTTTTTGTTTTTGATGTTTTGGTTGTGAATTTTTGTTGGTGTTTTTGGTTTTGTGATGTGTTTTTGATGTTTGAGTGTGTTTGTTGTTGTGTTGTTCTTGTTGTGTGTTGTTTTGTTTTTTTTTTTGGTGTTTTTGTTTTTTTGTTTTGTGTTGTTTTTGTTGTGTTTTGTTTTGTTGTTTTTTTTTTTTGTTTTTGTTGTGTGTGTTTTTGTTTGTGGATTTTGTTTGTGTTTTTGTTTGTTGTGTGTCTGATTTGTTGGTTGTGTGAATGTTTTTGTTGGTTGTTGTTTGTGTTTGTTGTTTGTTTGTGTTTTTTGATTTTGTTTGTGTGTTGGTTGTGTGTATGTTTTGATTTGTTGTTTGTTGTTTTTTTTTTGTTTTTGTTGTTTGTGTTTTTTTTGTTTTTTGTTGTGTGTTTTTGTGGTTGTGTTTGTTTGATTGATCTTGTTTGTTGTTTTTTTTGTTTTTGTTGTTGTTGATTGTTTTTTTTTGTGTTGATTTTTTTGTGTGTTTTGTTTGTTGTGTTTTGTGTTGTTTTTTGTGCATTTGTGTTTTGTTTTTGTTTTTGTTTTTTTCTTTTTTTTGTGTTTTTTTTTTTTTTGCCCCCCATTTTTTTTGTTTTGTGTTGTGTTTTTTTGGTGTTGATGATTTGTGTCTTGGATTTGATGTTTTGACTTTTGTGTGTTTTTGTGTTGTTTTTTGTTGTTTGGTTTGATGTTTGTTGTTTTGTGGTTGTTTTTTGTGTGTGTTGTTTTTTGTTTGAGTTGTGTTTTGATGTGTGTTTTTTTTTTTGGTTTTTTGTTGTTGATGTTTGTGTTTTTTTTTTGTTGTTTCTTTTAGTGTTTGTGTGATTGTTTGTGATTTTGTATTGTTTGTGTTGTTGTGTGTTGTTGTGTTTTTGTTGTTTTGGTTTGATTGTTGTGTTTTGTGTTATGTTTTTTGTGGTGGATGTTGTGTGATTGTGGGTTTTTTGTTTGTTGAGTTGAAAATTTTTGTTGTGTTTTTGTTTGATGTTTTGTGCTTTGTTGTTTGGAATTATTGAGTTTGTTTTGTTTGTTTCTTTTTTTTGGTGTTTTTTTTGTTTGTTTGTGTTTGTTTTTTTTTGTTGGGTTTGTTTTTTTGTTTGTTGATTGTGTTTTTTGTGTTGTTGATGATTGATTTTGTTGTTGTGTGTTTGGGGGGGTTTGTTGATTTGTTGTGTTGTTTTTTGTGTTGATGGGTTTTTTGTTGTGTGTGATTTGTGGGTTTTTGTTTGTTGGGGTGGTGTTTGTGTGTTGTGGTTGTTTTGTTTGTGTTTTTGTGTTTTTTTTTGGTGATGGTTTTGTTGTTGTGGTGGGTGATGTTTTGGGTTGATTGTTTGTTGATTTTTGATTTGTGTTGTTGTTGTTGGTGATTTTTGATTTTTGTGTGTGGTTGATTTTTGTTTTGTTGTGATTTGCAGTGGTTGGTGTTGATTTTGTGGTTGTTGTGGTTTGTTGTGTGTTTGTTGGGTGTGATGTGTGTGTGAGTGGTGTTTTTGTTTTGTGGTTGTGATTTGTTTGTTGTGTTTTTTTTCGTTGTGTTGTTTGTTGGTTTGCTGTTATTTATTTTGATGTGTTGTGTTTTTGATTGTGTTTTTTTTTTTTGATTGTTGTTTTGTGTTGTTTTGTTTTGTTGATTGTGTGTTTTGTTGTGGTTTTTTGTTTGATTGATTTTTGTTTGTGTTTGTTTTTTTTTGTTTTGTTTGGTGTGTTTTTTTTTTTGTGATGTGTGTGTTTTTGTTTTTTTGTGTGTGTTTGTGTTTTTGTTGTGTTTTCTTCGTTTTGATTTTTTTGAGTTGTTTGTGTGTTTGTTGTTTGATGTGTGTGGTTTTTGTTGTTGTTGTTGTGTTTTGGTTTGTTTTTTTGTTTGTTTTGTTGTTGTTTTATTTTTGTTTGTTGTGATTTTGTTGTTTTGATTGTTTGTTTTTTTGTTGTTGGTGTGCTTTGTGTGTTTTTTGATGTGTTTTTTTTTGTTTTTTTTTGATTTTTTGTTATTTTTTTTTTTTTTTTGTTGTGTTTGTTTGTTTTTGGTTCTTGTTTTTTTTGTTTGATTTGTGTGTTTGTGTTTGTTGTGTTTTGTTTGTTGTTTTTTGGAGTGTTTTTTGTTTTTGTGTGTTGTTGTGTGTGTTGTTTGTTGATGTGATTTTTGTGTTTGTGTGTTTTTTTTGTGTTTGATTGTGTTTTGTCTTGCTGTTGTGGTTTGTTTTTGTTTTTTTGTTTTGTGTGTTGTTTTTTTGCTGTTTTGTTTGTTGTGTTTTTTTGTTTGTTTTGTGTTTTTGCTTTTTTGTTTTTTTTTTTTTTGTCTTTTTTGTGTTTTGTGTGGTGTTTTTGTGTTTTTGTTGTTGTTTTGTGTTTTTTGTGGTGTTTTTTTTGATTTTTTTTGTGTGGGTGTGTTGTTTTGGTGGTGATTTGCTTTGTGTTTGTTTGTGTTTGTTGTGGTTTGTTTTGTGTTTTGTTGTTTTTTTGTTTGTTGTTTGTTTGTTTTTGATTTGTTTTGGTTTGTTTTTTTGTTGTTTTTGATTTTTTTTTGTGTTTTTGTTTTTTTTTTTTGTGTTTGTGTGTTTGTTTTCTTTTTGATTTTTTTTTTTTTGTCTTGGTTTGTGTGTTTTGTGTGTTGTGGTGTGTTGTTGTGTTTTTGTTTGGTTGTTGTGGTTGTTTTGTTGTAGTTGTTTTTTGTTGTGTTTGTTGTTGTTGTTGTGATTTGTGTTGTGTTTGATGTGTGCTTTTTTGATGTGTGTTTTGTTGATTTGTTTTGTTTGGGATGGTGTGTTTTTTTTCTTTTTTTTTTTTGTGGTTTTCTTGTATGTTCTTTGTTTTTGTGGTGTTTTTTGGTGTTTGTTTTGTTGGTTTTTTGGGTTTTGTGTTGTTGTTGTTTTTTTTTTTTATGATTTTGTTTTGGTGTTGTGTGTGCTTGTTTTTTTTTTTTTGTGATTTTTGTTTGTTGTGTGTGATTTGTCTGTGTGTTTTTTTTTTTTTTTGTGGTTTTGTTTTGTTTTTTGGACTGTGTTAGTTTTTTTTTGTGTGATTGTTTGTGTTTTGTTTTTTTTTGTTTTGAACATTTTTTGATTTTTGTTGTGTTGTTTCGTTTGTTTTTTTTTGATTTTGTTTGGTTTTTTTTTGATGTGTTTGTTTTTTTTGTTTTGATTTTTTTGTCGTTGTTTGTGTTTTTTTTTTGTTTTGTTGTGTGTGTGGATTGATTTTTTTTGATGTAGTGTGTTTTTCTTGATTTTTGTTGATTGTGTGTTGTTTTTTTTTTTTTTTTCGTTTTTGTTTTTTTGTGTTGATTTGGTTTGGTTTTGTTTGTTGTGTTTTGTTTGTTTTTTTTTTTGTTGTGTCGTTGTGTTTTGTTTTGATTGTTTTTGTTTTTTATTGTTTTTTTGTGTGGGATTGTTTGTTGTGTTTTTGATTGATTTTGTGTTTTTTGGTGTTTGTTTTTGTTTTTTGTTGTTGTGTGTTTTTTGTTGGTTGTTTTTTTTGTTTGTTTTTTTTGTTTGTTGTTTTGTTTGATTTGTGTTTTGATTTTTTTGTGATTTGTTTTTTTTGTGTTTTTTTTTAGTTTGTTTGTTTTTTGAGTTTTTGTTGTTTTTTGTTTTGGTGTTGTTTGATTTGTTTTTTGGTTGTGTGTTTGATTGTGTTGTGTGTGATTTGTTTTTTGATTTGTTTGGTGGTGTTTTGGGTGTTTTGTTTTGTTTTTGTTTTTATTTTGATTTTGTTTGATGTTTGACTTTGTTTGTGTGTTGGTTTTGTTTTTGATGGGTTTTGCTTTTTGATTGTGTTGTTGCTGTGTTGTGTTTTTGATGTTTGTTTGTGTTTGTTTTTTGTGTTTGATTGATTTGTTGTAGTTTTTGTTTTTTGTGTGGTTTGTTGTTTGTTTTGATTTTTGTTGTGTTTGTTTGTTTTTTGTGGTGTTGTTCTGTTGTTGTGTTGTTTTTTTTTTGTTGTTATTGTGTGTGTGGTTTTTGTGTTTTATTTTGGTGTTTGAAATGTTGTGTTTTTTTTTTTTTTTTTGTTTTGTTGGTTTTGTTTGTGTTGTTGTTTTTTGTGTTTTGATGTTTTGATTGTTTGTGTCTGTTTTTTGTGATTTGTGTGTATAGTGTTGTTGTGTTTTTGTTTTTTGTTTTTTTTTTTTTTTTTTTTGTTTTGTTTTTTTGTTTTGTTGTTTTGTTGTGATTTGTTTTGGTTTTTTTAGTGTTGTTTTTTGTTGTGTTTTTTTGTTTTTTTGATGTTGTTTTGTTTGTATTTTTTTTTTTTTTGATTTTGTTTTTTTTTTATTTTGATTTTTGTGTTTTTTTTGGAGAGACTTTTTTTGTTGGTTGTTTTTTTTTTGTTGTTTTTGTGGTTTTTGGGTTTTTGTTTGTTGTTGGTTTTGTTTGTGGTTTTGTCTTGGTTTTGATTTTTTTGATTTTTGTGCTGTTTTATGATGTGTTTTGTTTTTTTTTTGTTTTTGTGTTTTGATTTTTTGTTTGTTTGTGTTTGTTGTGTTGATTTGTTTGTGGTTTTTTGTTGTTTTGTTTGTGTTTTTTTTGTTTGTTTTGTTGTTTTGTGTTTTTTGTGTTGTGTTGTGTTTTTTTGTGTTTGTGTGTTGTTTGTTTTTTTGTGTTTTGGTTTGTGTGTTATGATGTGTTGTGTTGTTTTTTTTTTTTGTTTTGTTTTTTGATTTTGGTTTTTTTTTTGTGTGTTTGTTTTGTTGTTTGTTGTTTTGTTTTTTTGTTGTTGTTTTGTTTTTTTTTGTGTTTTTGATTTTTTGTTGATTTGATGTTTTTGTGTTTTTGATGTTTCTTTTGATTTTTGTTGTGTGTTGTTGTTTTGTTTGTGTTGTTTTTCTGTTTGTTTGTGTTGTGTGTTTGTTGTTTTTTTGTTGTGTTGTTTTTGATGTGTGTGTTTTTTTTTGTTGTTTTTTGTGTTTGTGGTGTGTGGTGTGTTTTTTATTTGTTGTTGGTTGTTTTTGTTGTTTTTTGTTGTTTTGTTTTGTTGTTGTTTTTGTTTTGTGTTGGTTGATGTTTTTTTTATGGTGTTTTTGTTTTTTTTTTTTTTGTTCGTTGTGCTTTGTTTGTGATGTTTTTGTGTGATTATTGTGGTTTGTTTGTGTGCTTGTTTTGTTTTTTTTTTTGGTGTTGTGTTTGTTGTTGATTTTGTTTGTGTTTTGATTGTTTTTTTTTTTTTTTTTGTTGTTTGGTTTTTTGTTTGTGTGTTTGATTTTGTGTTTTGTGTTTTTGGTTGGTTGTTGGTGTTTTTGTTGTGTCTGTTTCTTTGTGTCTTGTTGTGATTTTGTTGGTTTGTTGATTGTTTTTTTTGTTTTTGTTTTTTGTTTTGTTTTTTTTTGTTGTCTTTTGTTTTGTGTTATTGAATGGTGTTGTTTTTTTGTTTGTTGTTCTTCTTGTGTTGTATTTTTGTTTTTGTTTTGTTTGTGATTTTGTTTTTTTTTGTTGTGTTGTTTTTGTTTGTGTTTGTTTTTGATTTTTTTTATTTGTGATGTTTTTTGTGATTGTTTGTTGTTTGGCTGTTTTGTTGTTGTGTTTTTGTTGCACGTTTGTTGTTGTGTTTGTGATTTTGTGAGTGTGTGTGGTTGTTGATGTTTTGTTGTGTTGTGATTTTGTTTTTGGTTGTTTTGTGTGTGTTGTGATTTGTTTTTTGTGTGTTGATGTGTTTTTTTTGTTTTGTTTTGTTGTTTGTTGTGTTGTGTTGGTGGTTGTTTTTTGCTTTGATTTTTTTGTTTGTTGTTTGTGATTTTTTTTTTGAATTTTTTTTATTTTTTTTTGTTTGTGTGTTTTTTGATTGTGTTGATGATTGTTTGTGTTTTTTTTTGTGTGTTTTTTATTTTTGATTTTGTTGTTGTTGTTGTTTGTGTTTTTTTGTGTGGTTGTTGTGTTTTTTGTGTTTTTTTTTGTTTTTTGATCTGTGTTTCTTTTGTTTTTTTTTTTGTTGATTTTGTTTGTGTTCTTGTGTTTTTTTGTTTGTTGTTTTTTTGTTGGGGTTTTTGGGGGTTTTTGTTTGGGTTTTTTGTTTTTTTTTGTGTTTTTTGGTTTTTGTTGTTTTTGTTGGGGGTTTGTGTTGTTGTTTTGTGTTTTTTTGGGTTTTTGGTTTTTTTTGTTTTTTGTTTTTGTTTTTTTTTTGGGGGTTTTTTGGGGTTTTTTTTTTTTTTGGGGTTTTTTTGTTTTTTTTTTGTGTTGGTTTTTGTTGGGTTTTTTTTGTTTTTTGGGGTTGTGTTTTTTTTTTTTGTTTTTTTTTTGTTGGTTTTTTTGTTTGGGGTTGGGTTTTTGTTTTTTTTTTTTTTTTTTGGTTTTTTTTTTTTTGTGGGTTTTTTGGTTTTTTTTTGTTGGGGTTTTTTTTTGGTTGTGTGGTTTGTTTTTTTTGTTTTTTTGTTGGGTGTGTTTTGGTTGTTTTTTTGTTTGTTTTTTTTTTTTTGTTTGTGTTTGTTTTTGTTTTGTGTGTTTGGTTTTTTTGTTGTTTTTTGTTTTTGTTTGGTTTTTGTTTTTTTTTGTTGTTGTGTTGTTTTTTTTTTTTTTTTTTTTTTTTTTTTTTTTTTTTTTTGTGTTTTTGGTTTGTTTTGTTTTTTTTTTGTGTTTTTTTTTTTTTTTTTGTTTTTGTGTTTTTTTTGTGTTTGTTGTTTTTTTTGGGTGTGTGTTTTTTTTTTTTTGTTTTTTCCCTTTTTGGTTTTGTGTGTTTTTTGTGTGTGGGGGGTTTTTGTTTTGTTTTTGTTTGGTTGGGTGTGGTTT